>SJYQ01096250.1:174239-186554 GCA_006410935.1 Redunca redunca
AATTCTTTACATTTTAACATAAATATAACTTTTATGAGAAAAATGACTTTTCCAAAACAATAAAAAATTAGTGAGGAAAGAGAGTTTCACATTTTAAAAATCTCTAATTTCTAATTTGATGAAAAGCAGCTGCCTTCTCACATCTGCTTCAACTTTCAGTCTGCTGCTCTGTGTTGTTTGCTTAAAATATGTAGATTTGGGTGGAAAATGTAGTATTTTAACAGTGTAATAAAATTTTATATATTCTTCTTTCTTTGACAAGTAGTAGTTTCTTAAAAGTTCACTGCCACATATAATTTCAAACTTCTACCAATGAACGTTTTTTAACCTTGTTACACTAAACTCCACTGGTCTATCTTATACTCTGTATTAATCCTCTATCCTTGCATGATTTTGTAACATCATACACATTGTTTGGAAAATTCTATTATGCAGATCTTCCAAATGCTGACTCTACTACACAACATCGAAAACATCTCATTTGTCAAATACCAATTTCATCAGAACAGTTTAAGTATTGGGAAGCTGTTCAAGATGGTGCATACAGTTTTCCAAACTCTTAACTCTAATTTTCACTTGTAATTTTATCTTCTTTTGGATTTTTATCTTGAGCAACAATTATTTCCAGTTGTCACTTCTTTGAAATGACAGGCTTATTTTTTAAAAAATGCCAAATAGCCTTATCTGAATAACCACAGATTGTCATTCTTTCAAGTAAAAATGGTAAAACAGTTGTATATGTATTTCTCCTAAAGATAACAATAAATTTCAATGTGGATCAAAACTGCTTTATGCATACTTCCCATTTCTTCACACAGAATATTATAAATATTTTGACTTGAGGGGCAAAACTTAATAATTTTTACTGTTTCATCAATGGTATTCTTAAGTGAAAGTGGCTTTTTAAATTTTTCTGCAAACACAAGATGGTTAAAAATGCACTGACCACTGGTATAGTCTGCTACCACTATCCTGATCTTTGCTTAAGTGCCAGCAGTTTTACACACCATTGCTTCTGCACCATCGGTCCAAATGTCAACACATTTTAAAATGCAAATAAATGCTTAGTACTTATGAGATTTGGTCTCAAGGATACCTGAAAAGATCTTGTTTATTATAATAAAGAAAAATTTTACATGATTACATAAGAATCCTGATGTCAGTATGAAAGTCCGATTTAGTCCTATGCATTCACCAATACAAAGAAAAATACACAATCTAGTATAAAGCTATAAATCACATTAAACTATGCCCTGTAGGTCATATTTGCACATTGAACAGAATAATTCTATTCACAGATAAACCAATAAAATTTATAGCCCAAGCAGCCCTGACACTGTGCCAAGAACAGACAGACATGAGTCAAGGGTACTGCTTTTTTTTATATTCAGTTGGTTATGAGTGGAGACATGATAGAGAGGCATTTAAGAAAACTGTTCTGTGTTTAACAGCTTGAAACAACAAACTGTCAATAACCTTATGTCCCTTACTTTGTTCTAGACAGAAAATGTTCAGCTGACTAAACAAATGACAATAACTATGTAAATAAAGTAACAAACAAAAAAAAGGTATAACTGCATGCACCACAGCAAACATGTTCAAAAGGGTCAAACAAAACAGATGGCTTATTTGGCTGGTGTTTGCACAGTTAATTTGTTTTTTAATAATTTGCTTATAACTCCTTCAATGCTACCTAAATGTTTTGAATGTCAAATCACCTCTCCATCTCCACTCCTCCTCAGTTCATATCCTGATATCTTTCATCTGAACTGTTCTAAAGCCTTTTTAATAAGCAGCCACCCTCTATCCAATCATCAACAATATGTCTATTACTTCATCTTTCTAAAAAGGCTTGCTTCTCCTCGGTTTAGGAGCTTCCTACCCTCTCTTAGGTAAATTAAACCATTTGACTGGAAAGGGAACTGCCATCTTCTTACATGACCCTATATCCACAAGCTTCAGCCAGTGGTCAAGAACTGGATGCCAGACCTAAACAAGGTCAGTCATAGCACTCAGCTGGCTGGGCCAAACTAATTCACCCAGGAATGGGCCTAGAACTGGTACAATTCAGAGTACCTTCCCTGACCCAGTCAGACTTCTGCCCTGGAATTTTTCAGCTTGAGTCAGGGGAAAAACAACTCTTTCCACCATGTTTCTAAGTATATGAGCCTCTCATTGCTGGCAACCCAACCTCTCTCCCAAAGTGCTATTAAAAGCTAACCTATGAGCATGAAAGTGAGTCAAAAGCCAGAGAGAACAAAGACACTGAGCAAGTCTCCCTAAGCCAAGCTCAACCCCCTAATCTAATTCCAGCACTATACTTAAATGAGACAAATAGGAAATTCAAGTTGGGTTTCTGTCAATTGTACTAACTGTCCTCATTAAGCCCCCTTTTTATATGAGGTGATACACTGTAGACTGAGGGAAAAAAGGCTATAGTAGGGTGGATAAAAAGAAACAGTACATTTTGAAAGCTGTGGTACTCTGATGTGTGCTTTCTAATAAAAAAATTAAAGTCAGCAAATATTCTAGAAAAAAATCATAATCATAGGCAAATAATCAACAACTGGAATTTGAAGATCCACCTTCTGTCTACTAGGGCTTCCCCAGTAGCTCAGACAGTAAAGAATCTGCCTGCTTGCAGGAGACCCGGGTTCTATCGCTGGGTTGGGAACCTGGAGAAGGGAATGGCAACCCATTCCAGTATTCTTGCCTGGAGAATTCCATGGACAGAGGAGCCTGGTGGGCTCCAGTCCATGGGGGTCACAAAGAGTAGACACGACTGAGCAACTACCACTTCTGTCTATAACGCTTATAAATGATCATGGTTGCAGAGCGTAAGAAAAGTAACTAATGATAAATATTCAGGTACACTGAAGTCCAAACAGTATTTTTAGAAATAGTAGACTTAACCATTTAAATAAAAACAGATTGGAACCAAATAAGGGAAACAAAATTGCAAGGAAACTAAATAAAACAGGCACTTTAACACCAACTGCTATCAGTAAAATAAAAAGGACAGTAAAGATTTTCATTCAATTTAAATCATATAGCACAACATGACTTGCATCATTTGGAAGAAAATAAGGGCATCAGGATTATATGACCCAGGATGAATGCATAAGTGTCACATATAGTACCCCAGGGGCTTCCCAGGTGGCTCAGTGGTAAAGAAATCGCCTGCCGATGCAGGAGATGCAGGTTTGATCTCTGGGTTGGGAAGATCTGCCGTAGGGAATGTCAGCCCACTCCAGTATTCTTGCCTGGGAAATCCCATGGACAAGAGGAGTCTGGTGGGCCTCAGCCCATGGGGTCTTAAAAAGATTCAGACACAACTGAGTGACTGAGCACACACTAGGTACCCTAGGTCACCAAGGCAAGTATAATGAAGTGCTAATATAATGTTTTAAGACTGGGGGTATGAAAGCAGCAACATGATGACAGTCTTCAGGGCTGAGACAAGCTTCTCCCAATAGTTACGGTGAAAATATGTTCAAAATGCAAATAAACGTGGGATTCCCACCTCCCCAGTTTTAAATAAATACATAAATTGAAATACAGTATATATCTTTGAGAATCCATTGTTTCTCCCTACAATCTGTACCTGGTCAGGGTAAATAAATCACTGTTAACAGACCTGCCTTCGTTTGGCTCTGTTATCTGCCATCATCCCTGCAAAAATGGGCACTTAGACTGAAAGTGCCCTAATGAGTTGAATTAGGATTATATTGCTCATAATAACCTAGAGTTGGAATGAGTTGTTCTATCTGTACAGGTGCCAAAGAGGAGTAAACATGTGGAACCGAGAGGGGAAGGTTATCAACAATGACAACAAATGAGATATTTGGGCAGGGACCAAGTGTGTCAATTTGCTCTCCAGGCCACAGATATAAGGGCTGGTGAACACCTCAGTCTTAAGAGACTTCTCCTTTGCCTATCTCATTCTCACCTCTCTACAGTCTCAGTTTCTTTCCTCATCTGTAAAAGGTGGGTAATACCTACCTCACAGGGTTGTCACAATGATTAAATGTGTCTGTATATGTAAAATTCTTAGAACAGCCAGTGGCACACAATAGCATTATTAGGTAATGTAAGCAGCAGTAGCGACTTCCCTGGTGGCTCAATCAGACATGACTGAGCATCTAGCAGCAGCAGGGTAGTAGTAGTTGTATAGTCGCTAAGTTGTGTCCGACTCTTTGCGACCCCATGAACTGTAGCCCACGAGGCTCCTCTGTCCATGGGATTTCCCAGGCAAGAAAAACGGAGTGGGTTGCCATTTCCTACTCCAAGGCATCTTCCCAGTCCAGGGATCAAACCCGTATCTCCTGTATCGGCAGGTGGATTCTTTACCACTGAGCCACCAGGAAAGCCCCGGTAGAGTAGCACTAGAGCCAGTAATCATCTCAGTGTGTTAGGATACACATCTGGGCTTATACACTTAGCATGAATTTAATTTTCAGCAGTACTGTTAAAATGCAAACATTCTGTTGAACTGGACATGGAACAGCAGACTGGTTCCAAATTGGGAAAGGAGTGTGTCAAGGCTGCATATTGTCACCCTGCTTATTTAACTTATATGCAGAGTACATCATGTGAAATGCTGGACTACATGAAGCACAAGCTGGAATCAAGATTGCCAGAAGAGACATCAATAACCTCAGTTATGCAGATGACACCACCCTTATTGCAGAAAGCGAAGAACTAAAGAGCCTCTTGCTGAAAGTGAAAGAGGAGAGTGAAAAAGTTGGCTTAAAACTCAACATTCAGGAAACTAAGATCATGGCATACTGTCCCATCACTTCATGGGAAATAGATGGGGAAACAATGGAAATACTGACATTTTCTTTGACTCCAAAATCACTGCAGATGGTGACTGCAGCCATGAAATTAAAAGAAAGATTAAAAGCTCCTTGGAAGAAAAGCTATGACCAACCTAGACAGCAAATTAAAAAGCAGAGACATTACTTTGCCAACAAAGGTCTGTCTAATCAAAGATATGGTTTTTCCAGTAGTCATGTTATGGATGTGAGAGTTGGACTAAAAAGAAAGCTGAGCGCCGAAGAATCAACGCTTCTGAACTATGGTGTTGGAGAAGACTCTTGAGAGTCCCTTGGACTGCAAGGAGATCTAACCATTCAATCCTAAAGGAAATCAGTCCTGAATATTCATTGGAAGGACTCATGCTGAAGGTGAAACTCCAATACTTTGACCATCTGATGCAAAGAACTGACTCATTGGAAAAGACTCTGATGCTGGGAGATTGAAGTTGGGAGGAGAAGGGGACGGCAGAGGATGAGATGGTTGGATGGCATCACTGACTCGATGGACATGAGTCTGAGCAGGCTCTGGGAGTTGGTGATGGACAGGGAAGCCTGGCGTGCTGCAGTCCATGGGGTCACAGAGAGTTGGACGTAACTGAGTAACTGAACTAAACTGAGCCACGAGGGAAGCCCCGGTAGAGTAATACTAGAGCTAATAATCATCCCAGTGTGTGAGGATACACCGCTGGGCTAATACAGCTAGCATGAATTGAATTTTCAGCAGTACTGTTAAAATGCAAACATTTTATATGTTCCATTTGACAGGAGACTGTTGTGTCAGACACACCTCCAGGAGACTAATGCTAATGGCTGTGTCACAGTGAATGAGATTGATGCAGTGACTGTGAGAAGCAGATAACAGGGTCAGGCCTATACCCAGCTAGAGCCACAACAGGGCCTGGCAACCCCACTGGTTCTCAGAAGGAAAACCACTACTGTCTAAGCCAGTCATGCCTGGCAAGCATCATGATAAATATGAGAAGTCTGAGCAAGAAAAGAGGAAGAGGGTCCTTAAACTTGACAAAGCAAGGCTTCTCTCTCTGACTAGGAACTCCTAGAAACATATGAGGTGAACTGTGTAAACAGCTTGAGTTCTGTCTTAGTAGATGAGTATGTATATTAGTGAAACAACTTCTATAGGTTCATAAAGAATATACACAGCTTTAAGTAGAATTTGAAACAAAGTTTTGCCTATAAAAACCTCTGCAAGGGGAAAAAAGACAAGATAACACTTTATATTTACATCAAATTTTTGAAATAAAAAATCAAAATCATAAAACAAAATGGCAAATGTAGGATCAGTCAGTTTATAACTCCCCATTTAAAGATAGTCTCTATTTTATAGATGGTACCATATTATGTATTTTATCTACTTTACATATAACCAATAAGGACCTACTATATTGCACAGCTGCGATTCATGGGGTCGCAAAGAGTCGGACACAACTGAGCGACTGAACTGAACTGAACTGATATTGCACAGCAACTCTACTCAGCACTCTGTAATGGCCTATATGGGAAAAGAATCTAAAAATGAGTGGATATATACATAACTGATTCACTTTGCTGTACATGTGAAACTAACAGAATACTGTAAATCAACTATACTCTAATTAAAACTTTAAAAAGCAACAGCCAGTCTGTTGTACAAGACAATTCATCACAATTTAGATGCTATGCTCCACAATACCTACACTAAATAGGGGTGGTGAGAAATAAAAACGGAAGCTAAAGAAGTGTCAAAAAAGAAATCTTGCATTTTGAGATTCTTAAGACCTGTGAAACATCAGGGTGAGACCTGTCAAAGAAAAGTTTTAATCTTGATACAGCCAAGAATGCATGAACTAACAAAACTGATTTATAAATAGATGTCATGTTTAATACTAATAATCAACTTAAATCAAAATGAAGAAATATGATTTCTTTTAAATTTTAAATATTTTATTTCACTAGAAAATAGGCCTGTTTTGTCCTTAAAATGTGATTACAGTATAAAGCAGATTACACTAATCATTAAGAGTTTGAGTTTAATTTTCAATGCCAAAATACAAAAGAAATAACAAACATTACTGAATTCAACAGAAAGAATTTAGTACTAATCATAGCAAACATACATAACAAATCAGCTTAGGCATAAAAGCCAGGTGCAAAAGCTTTCTGTTTCTTAGGCAGCAATATGTCACTAGGCAAGACCACTTGACTGATAATCTTCCAGTAATTCTTAATCAGATGAAAAGATAAACCCATAGATCAGCCTGGCTTCAAATGTCTGTTATGATATTTTGCTGGCTAGTAAGCAAAAATATTGTAGCATCACATGACATCAATTGCAGATGAGAGCTTGAATTCAGCAGAATTATTAAACAGAGAGCTAGCTAATTAAGTCTTAGAGGATCTCAAAAATATTAGCTGATCATAAAGTTCATTCCAGTAGCAAGAAGTCTTATAAAATACAGACCTAATTCATCTAAAAACATTTCTGATTCTCTACTTATACCACACACCCAAAACTAAAATACACACTTCCTTACCAATGTCCTAACAACCGTAATCTGCAATTGCTTACAAGGCAATAAAAAGAATAACCGATATAACTTTACAGATGAACCCACAATATGGTAACTCAGTATATTAAGATTCATCACAATGTAATTGAGTAGAAAATAGTAAAGGTGGGTTCTACACCAACATTAGAGAAACAGAGAAGACCCATGGGATCTAAAAATCTCCAGGGAAAGGCCATCAAGAACCCCTCCTTACTGGGAAAGAAGTATGGACTCAGCATAGCAAAGGAAGCCAAGAACAATCAGCATCAGCATGGTTGAAATAAGATTACAATTTTAAAACATGGACAGTCCAAGAAAAACAAAGCAGGGTACCAAGCTGACAGGGCAAAAACTGAAAATTTTGTAGTATTAGGCAAACAGATCATCAGAAGTCCAAAGTCAATACCAGGTTACCACGGAAAACAAGTCAATCACATAATCACAAAGCAATGCTACATTTTTAAAGCACGGGATACTACAGCTGGCTTCCAGGTAGTGGGAGATTCTTTCTAATCTTGAAAGAAACCAGTCCCTCTTCTGAAGGGTTGGAGAAAGCATAAGTCCCACTGGAAGTAGACATCACGTTTCTAGGAGATTTTCATGAATAGGATTGTACATGTGCTATACCTGTTATAGGGACTTCCCTGGTGGTGGTGCTGTTCAGTTGCTAAGTCATGTCTGACTCTGCAGCTCCATGGACTGTAGCATGCCAGACTTCCCTCTCTTTCACTATCTTCTGGAGTTTGCTCAAACTCATGTCCATTGAGTAGATGATGTCATCCAACCACTTCATTCTCTGTCACCCCCTTCTCATGCCCTCAATCTTTTCCAGCATCAGTGTCTTTTCCAATGAGTCAGCTCTTCACCTCAGGTAGCCAAAGTACTGGAGCTTCAGCTTCAGCATCAGTCCTTCCAATGAACACTCAGGGTCGATTTCCTTTAGGATTGACTGGTTTGATCTCCTTGCTGTCCAAGGGACTCTAAAGAGTCTTCTCCAACATGACAGTTTGAAAGCATCAATCCTTCGCTGCTCAGCCTTCTTTATGGTCCAACCCTCACATCCATACACGACTACTGGAAAAACTCTAGCTTTGACTATACGGACCTTTGTCAGCAAAGTGATGTCTCTGCTTTTTAATACACTGTCTAGGTTGATCATAGCTTTTCTTCCAAGGAGCAAACATCTTTTAAAGAACTTACCTACCAATGCAGGAGACACAAGTTTGATCCCTGAATTGGGAAGATCCCACGGAGAAGGAAATGGCAATCCACTTCAGTATTCTTGCCTGGGAAACCCCATGGATAAAGAAGCATGGTGGGCTACAGTCCATGGGGTTTCAGGAAAGTTGGACACAACTTAGTGACTAAGCAACAACAACGTTATAACTTACCAATAGAAACCTGTTAGTTTTATAAGCAAGCACCAGAAAAGACTAAAAAGGTAATCCAAAAACGTGGGTCCATTAACTCTAAAATGAACAAAACCAAGTAAAATTCTTTTCCCTTCCATAAAATTAGTTCTGTTGTTTTGTATTCTATTTTTACAACATATAAAGAAAAGGACTCTTGAAGCTTGTCTTTGCACAATTTTTAAAAATATGAAAATTTATTTTCCTTATTCCAGTTATCCCAAGTCACCATTAAGGAGGAAACAAACTTAGACATCTTATTACAAAAACACTGCTTCTTTTGTTGACTTTAAATGACTCTATCTAATTTCCCCAGTTGGCAAAATTACATTGCCATTCATAGATAGGCTTAAAAGTAGACATAATGCCACAAATTATATAACTCTTGCTCCTCATCTGTTGGAAGCACAGTTTGTATGTACTGGGTTTAGGCCTCTATTTTTGGTCTATTTTCCAGCATGTCCTTATGTAGGGGGCAGTTTTGCTGATCATTATTTCTCAAAATGTGGTCCCTGCATCAGCAGCATTAGCCTGACTTGGAAATTTCAGAAACGAAGACATACTGAGTCAAACACTCTGAAGGTATGGCCCAGGAATCTCTATTTTAACAATCCAGATCCAGTTATCCAGATGCTCACTAAAGTTTGAAAACTATGACTGGGAGCAAAAGATCTGAGGACAAGAGAGCATCACAATTACCACTCTCCTGGCCATGAAAAAGGAGAATATGGTCCATTTCTTCCTTAATCCCATTACTCCATACCTACATCATTGTAAAAAACAAGTCAAACATGTCTTAAATTCTTAAGTTCTGAATTTTGGGTCTTAATTTCCCCTAACCTTTTGTATACATGTTTAAAAAATATGCCTCATTGGAAAACAAGCAAAATAGAAGTAAGAGGGGTACATGGTGAAAGTAAATCTTTCCACCCCAGATTCTCAGTCCTTCCTCTTAGAGGAAATCACTGTAAGTAAGACTTTACATACTCTTCTAGAAATACTAAACGTACGTACAAATACTCGTACATATATTTTTTGTTGTTTGTTTTTAAGGAAATAAGAACAAACTATACCATCTACTGGTTTCCTGGTGGCTTAGATGGTAAAGAATTTGCCTGCAATGTGGGAGACTCAGATTCGATCCCTGGGTTGGCAAGATCCCCTGGAGAAAGGTATGGCTACCCACGCCAGTATTCTTGCCTGGAGAATTCCATGGATAGAGGAGCCTGGCAGGCTACAGTCCATAAGTTAGTGAAGAGTCAGACACGACTGAGCGACTACAGCTTCACTTTTCATACCATCTACTCTTTGCCTTGCCCAGTTTCTAAATATTTACTGTAAAATATCAAAAGTACATGTTTTAGGCAAAATATATAACAGTTTAATAATTTTAAAGTGAACATCTGTGCTCAGAAAAAAAATCAGAACATTCAGTTATATATATATATATATAACTGAATAATTTTGCTGTATACCAGAAACTAGCAAAACACTCTAAATAAACTATATTTCAATAATGAAAAAAGACCCCCAAGATTATCCTAAAGAGACACTGCAGAGTGTTCCTTTGATAACTAAGTTCTTCTGTAATGACCACCATGTAAATGGCTGAGGAGAAATAACTTCCCATTTGGCACACACAAGCCAACATATGACAACAGAGATGTAGTCAATGGAAGGTAGTGACAGGGCACAAACGAACTAACCACCGAAACAAGTGAGAACTTTGAACCACAAGCTTTCTAGAGCAGGAAAGATTTTTGAATATGCAGAAAAGCAGTGTACCATTTATTAAACAACGCAAAAAGTAATGACACAGATCATATCTTCCAGCACTTCTCCTAAGTATCAACTGCTCTTGTCTTTTAACATGTCATTTGGAAACCCAAGCTCTCTAGACTTCTGTAAGGTACCATCCTTTCTTTAGATGTGTGCCTTTTTTCTTCCTCATAAGAATCCATCCTAATTAAATTGTCAGAATTTCCTCATTTATAATCTGTCATGTAACATGAGTCATCTTTGATACCATGGCTTTTCATTTTTAAAATATCTCCTGATAAAGTAACATGATGTGGCCCAAATCCCTGGGCCCCAGCTCCAGAGAGATGGGTCCTGCTCCTGGGCTAGTGGGAGGAACCCGTCCAAAAAACAAGACCAAAGCTACGTAGAAGAAAGTCCTGTCTTCCTCTGTCATTGTGCAATTACAGGGGCATTTCTGCAGAGGAGGAGTAAGAAAGATACACAATAAATCAGTACCTGAGATCCCTCCAAAGGCAGAAGAATGGGAACACAGTCTTAGCAAACTCTTTGAGATGTTTTCCTCAAGTCTAGACCATTTCTGGGCTTCCCAGGTGGCGCTAGTGGTCAAAGAACCTGCCTGCCAGTGCCAATGCAGCAGACTTGAGAGATGCTGGTTGGAGCCCTGAGTTGGGAATATCTCCTGAAGAAGAAAATGGCACCCCACTCCAGTACTCTTGCTTGGAAAATCCCATGGACAGAGGAGCCTGGCAGGCTGTAGTCCATGGGGTTGCAAAGAGTCAGACTCAACTGGTGAGGCGACTTAGCACTCACAGCACAGAATATTTCTAACTATGTTAGGCATTACTTAATGACATTTCTAAAATTACATGGTCCTCTAACAGACCTGAACATGAAAAATAAATAAGGGGAGTAGTATTTTGTCAAAACTCAGCATCTCTTCTTGCATGGATCCTGTTCCTCCTTAAACTCTGTGAATACCTAGAAAATATGTAGTCAAAAGGATGGTTTTTCCAGCAGTCCTGTATGGATGTGAGAGTTGGACTATAAGGAAAGCTGAGCACTGAAGAATTGATGCTTGTGAACTGTGGTGTTGGAGAAGACTCTTGAGAATTCCTTGTACAGCAAGGAGATCCAAACAGTCAATCCTAAAGGAAATCAGTCCTGAAAATTCATTGAAAGGATTGATGCTGAAGCTGAAGCTCCAATACTTTGGCCACCTGATGAGAGGAATTGACTCATTGGAAAAGACCTTGATGCTGGGAAAGATTGAAGGCAGGAGGAGAAGGGGACGATAGAGGATGAGATGGTTGGATGGCATCACTGACTCAACGGACATGAGTTTGAGCAAGCCCCGGGAGTTGGTGATGGACAGGGGAGCCTGGCGTGCTGCAGTCCTTGGGGTCACAAAGAGTTGGACAAGACTGAGTGACTGAACTGAACTGAACAGGTCAACAAGTAAATAATCTCAAAGGCGTATGTGTCATGTTGCCTCAGTAACACCATTCCCTGAATAGTAAACCTAAATTCTAACATATACAAAGGTGAAAAAAAGGAACGGGAAAATGAAGTTTCCTCAAACAAAATAGTTCTCCTACCAATAAATATCATTTCCTTCAGTAATATATACACAGGTTGTCCCACGAGACTTAGTGTAGTAACTTAGAAATATAAATGCTAGAAATGTATAATAAAATACGATTTAAAAGTTATGTAGATTTCTTTTTAAATATTTACCAAAATATAAACTGTATTCAAGCTACAAAACATGGAATAAATGTA
>SJYQ01096250.1:186575-197056 GCA_006410935.1 Redunca redunca
ATTTAAATTAATTTTATAAATGGTATTATTTGTTGCATTTATAATTCTAAAGTTATCAAAGCTTAAAATTACACTAAGATTTCTGAGAGATCTTAGAAGTCACTTTCCTTAATGTTATACTTCTTCCAGTGCTCTTTCAATAAAAACAGGTTTCATTCTAATCTCACTAGAGAGTAATGCCTAGCTACACACAGGTCAAACTTTTCTGTTATTTTTATTAAACTGCTAAATAGACATTATTGAGAATAATGCTATTGAAGTAGCATTACTGAGAAGCTACTTTGGTAAAGCAGAGTGCCATGGATACTCAAATTTTCCATCACTCCAAGAAATTCTCACCAACTTAAAACCTAGAACAGGGGGACTACCTCTGTAGAGTCATATGAATTACTGAAAACTAAAAGGTAACTCTTCCTTAACCTTCTTCGTGGTTGTCATTAACCTGCCACAGAAAACAAGCTACAAATCTTCCACTTGGTATAAAATACATGGCAACTCACTCCAGTATTCTTGCCTGGAAAGTTCCATGGACAGAGGAGCCTGGCAGGCTACAGTCCATGGGGTCACAAAAGAATCGGACATGACTGAGCAACTAAGCAACTAAAAAGTAGCCTCTGATCCAGGTAGGTCACCAGAGGAAACACAGGATGTTCCTTGTGCTCAAATTTATGATAAATGGTTCTCAAACTGGACATCAGATGTTCATCAGGATGACCTGGGGAAACCTTTAAAAAATATATTTGTTTATCGCTAATTGGAGGATAATTGCTTTACAATGTTGTGTTGGTTTCTGCCATACACCAACATGAATCAGCCTTAGGTATACATATACACCATCCCTATTGAACCTCTCTCCCACCTCTGACCCCTCTAGGTTAGGAGAGACTTTTCAAATACTTATTTCTGGCCTCCAGTCCTGACTTACTAAATTCTAAAGTTAGGGCCCAGAAATATGCATTTTAAAAGTCCCCCAAATGGTTCTGGTTCACTGAAAAGCTTGAGAAGCACTGTCCAGCATATCTCCATGGGTTCAGGTTTGAGTACCAAATTCCAACCATGTACAAGCTTTATAGCACTTGAGGGAAACTGCTACACTGGCAGTCCCCAGTGAACCGTGATCCCTGGTATTCAACAGTTCAGTTCAGTTGCTCAGTTGTGTCTGACTTTGCGACCCCATGGACTTCAGTACGCCAAGTTTCCCTGTCCATCACCAAGTCCCAGAGCTTGCTCAAATTCATGTCCATCCTCTGCCATCCCCTTCTCCTCCTGCTTTCAATATTTCCGAGCATCAAGGGCTTTTCCAATAAGTCAGTTATTCGCATCAGGTGGCCAAAGTACTGGGGCTTCAGTTTCAGCATCAGTTCTTCCAATGAATACTCAGGACTGATTTCCTTTAGGATGGACTGGTTGCATCTCCTTGCAGTCCAATGGACTCTCAAGAGTCTTCTCCAACACCACAGTTCAAAAGCATCAATTCTTCACCACTCAGCTTTCTTTATGGCCCAACTCTCACATCCATACATGACTACTGTAAAAACCAAAGCTTTGACTAGACAGATTTTTCTTGGCAAAGTAATGTCTCTGCTTTTAAATAAGCTGTCTATGTTGGTGATGGTTTTTCTTCCAAGAAGCAAGCATCTTTTAATTTCATGGCTGCAGTCACCATCTACAGTGATTTTGAAGCTCTAGAAAATAAACTCTATCATTGTTTGCACTGTTTCCCATCTATTTGCCATGAAGTGATGGGACCAGATGCCACGATCTTAGTTTTTTGAATGTTGAGTTTTAAGCCAGCTTTTTCATGCTCCTCTTTCACTTTCATCAAGAGGCTTTTAGTTCCTCTTCACTCTCTGCCATAAGGGTAGTGTCATCTGCATATCTGAGGTTATTGATATTTCTCCCAGCAATCTTGATTCCAGCTTGTGCTTCATCCAGTCTGTCATTTCTCATGATGTACTCTGCATAGAAGTTAAATAAGCAGGGTGACAATATACAGCCTTGACCTACTCCTTTCCCAATTTGGAACCAGTCCATTGTTCCATCTTCCGTTCTAACTGTTACTTCTCAACCTGCATACAGATTTCTTAAGAGGCAGGTAAGGAGGCCTGGTATTCCCATCTCTTTAAAAATTTTCTACAGTTTGTTGTGATTCACATAGTCAAAGGCTTTAGCACAGTCAATGAAATAGAAATAGATGTATTTCAGGAATTCTCTTGCTTTTTCTATGATCCAACAGATGTTGGCAACTTGATCTCTGGTTCCTCTGCCTTTTCTAAATCCAGCTTGAACATCTGGAAGTTCTCGGTTTACATACTGGTATTCAGCCTTTGTATAATTCCCTCTCATACTGATTTGGCCACATGACTAGAGTTAGCCATTGGGACAGTAAGGCATGATGGAAGCAGAGGCTTGTTGAGCTCTTGCACATTGAGGACTACCTTGGAATACTCTTTTTGGAAGCCAGCAACCATGCCATAATGAAGCTTAGGATAGACTACTGAATGGTAAAGAAGTGAAAAAGTGTTAGTTCCTCAGTCATGACTGACTGTTTGTGACCCCTATGGACTCTAGCCTACCAGGTTCCTCTGTCCATGGGATTCTCCAGGCAATAATACTGAAGTTGGTTACCATTTCCTTCTCCAAGGGATCTTCCTGACCCAGGGGTCGAACCCAGGTCTCCTGCATTGCAGGTGAGCTCTTTACCATTTGAGCCACCAGGGAAGCTGAATGGTAAGATGCCACATGGAAATTCTTGGAAGGATGAAAAACAATCTTGTACATTCCAGCTCTAGCACAGTTCCAAGCTGCATAAAGTCACTATGCAACCTCATATATACACACAAGAAAATTGCCAACTGAGCCCAGGGAACACACAGAATCGTGAGAAATAATAAATCATTTTTAAGGAACTAATTTGGGGATGATTGTTATAAAGAGATAAAACATAACTGATTCAGGTTTTTCAAAAAATGTATTATGTGATATTATCTCTAAAGCTACTACTACTAATAGTCAATACTTCATTGTATACTTATTAGGCAAACTACTCCAAGTGCATCACATGTATTAACTTACTCATGAAGTAGGTTCTGTGATCTTCATTTTACAGAACAAAAAAATAAATAAAGCTTTAAAGACATTGAGAAACGTCTTCAAGGCCACATAATCAGTGTCAAGCCATAAAATTATAACAATCATTCCAAACATTATATACTATGATCATTCTTGCCAGACAGAGTTATTAGGATTTTCACTGAGCTCTCTGCCATTCTTTTATCTATATTCTTATTTCTTCTAATTTAGACATTTGAGTATAGATAGATATTCCACTTGTACTATATATCACTGGGCTCTGAAGAGAGTCTAAGATTCTCATGCACACATCACAGTTGGTAGGTGCTAGTGCTTTGGCTGCCTAGCAACAGGTGTTTCTACATTCCAGTCGGGTGTAAAGAGCAAGCCCTGACTTTCAACAATAAAAGACACAGTGAGTTTTCACTGCTTTGTCATTGGTTAAAAAAAAAACAAAACCCTATAATCATAAAGGCACACAATTAGGCCTGGAATAAATCTATTCAATCCTCCTGCTTTCACATAATAACATGCAAATAATCAAAACCACTCATCCTCTAAATGTCTCCCAAGAGATATCAGCCAGGACCAAGTTTATCCACTAAGGAGGACTTCTTGACTCTAAGAGTCTGACATTATTAGTGCCAAAAATGTTCAATTAGAATGTGTGCATTTTATATTATATAAGTTATACATCAATAAAGTTACTTAAAATTTTAAAAGGAGAACATTTTCACACCAATAAATTGGAAGATGGGAAAATAAGATCTCAGCGGTTGCTTAAACCATTCTAAAGTCTGTCTTTGGAAAAATTTGGAATGAACAAGCTCAAATTTTATTAATATGATTTATCAGAGTTAAGTACTAAAGATGCTGAAAATTAAGTACAAATTTAAATTTTAAGATGCTAAATTTAAAATTTAAATTTTAAGATGCTAAAATTTAAGTAGAACCAATTTAAAAATATGGGCTTCCCTGGTGGCTCAATGGTAAAGAATCCACCTGCCAAAAAGAAAACATGGGTTCAATCCCTGGTCTGGGAAGATCCCTGAAGAAGGAAATGGAAACCCACTCCAGTATTCTTGCCTGGAGAATTCCATGGACAGAGGAGCCTGGCGAGCTATATATAGTCCACGGGGTTGCAAAAGAGTTGAACATGAGTTGGACACAACTTAGCGAATGAACAAATGAATTAAAAAGTATATGCTCTATATCAGAGATCAGTAAACTTTTTCTGTAAAAGGTAAGACAGTTAATATTTTAGGCTTTTCAGGATTTACTAGTGTCTGCCACAACTGCTCAATCATACTAATGTAGCAATAAAAGCAGCCAGAGACAATACATAAATGAATGAGTATGGCTGTGCTCCAATAAACTTTATTTAAAAAAAAAACAAAACTTTTGTTTGGCTGCACCAGGTGTCAGCTGTGGCACGTGGGATCTTCTTCCATCTTTGTTGTAGCCTCTGGGCTATTTAGTTGCGGATTGTAGAGTCCATTTTCCTCACTAGGGATCGAACCCAGGCCCCCTGCTTTCGGAGCACAGAATCCTAACCACTGGACCACCAAGGGAGTCCCAAATAAAACTTTATTTATAAACCCAGGCAGCTGGTCCAACTTAGCCCAATGGCTGTAGTCTGCTGATCCCCTCTCTGGGGCTTTCAAATTTGCAGATAAACAACAGAGAAAGAGGGAAATAAAGAAAAATTTATCCATCTAACAGAAGGTGGAAAGAGGTGGGGGGGTTAAAGAGCAGGGAGAAAGAATGAAAAAAACATCTTAAGCACAATAAAAAAGGAATCCAAATCAGTTATCACAATAAATGGCAATGAGTTAAATTCAACTATTTCAACACTGCTAGACTGGATTGAAAAAGCAAAAAAAAATGTTAAATAGGAATGAAATAAAATTCAGTTATAATGATTATAATATATATAAGGAAAAGGCTAAAAATTAGAAAAATATATGCCTTCTTTTAAGGTAAACAACAAAAAACAATTACTGGAACTAAAGTAAGACACTACATTAAAAATAAAAAGATAATCACACACAAACAAAGCCTCAAGATAAACAAAGCAGTCCAAATTGAAAGGAGAAATGACAAATTCATAATAATAGATAATTTTAACATGGAAGAATTTAACAAAGTTTTTTTCAGAAGCTGATTATTCAAGCATATCAAAAAAGTACAATTTGAGGCAACCAAGTCTGAATTAATACCTACTTATATAGAGAGAACAACGCAGCCACATCCTTCTTTTCAAACACACACTGGAATTTTTTCAGTGAGTCACTAGTTAAGTCACAAAGGACAACAACAAATTTCAAAGAAACAAACATCACAGAGACCACATTCTCTGACAACATTCAGATACTAAAGACTCCTAAGTAACACATTCCCTGGTGACTCAGATGGTAAAGAATCTGCCTGCAATGCTGGAGACCAGGGTTCAGTCCCTGGGTTAGGAAGATCCCCTGGAGAACGGAATGGCAACCTACTCCAGTATTCCTGTCTGGAGAATCCCTTTGAGAGAGAAGCCTGTTGGGCTACAGCCCATGGGGTCATAAAGAGTCGGACACAGCTGAGCAACTAACACTTCATTTCACTTTCTTCTCTTAAAATAAAAATTACAATGAGGAGTACAAAATATTTTTTAAAGTATGACAATGAAACAAATACTGTTCCTATAATCAGAGTTTGTAATACAGTAGAGGTAAAAATGATCACTCAAAAATTAATATATATTATGTATTATAGCTGTATATGTATCTACATGCATACACACATACACATATAATTACAAAATATATAATAGCAAGCTATGCTAAGCTCCATAAAGGGAAAGCAGAGACTGCCAAGAGAACATGTCACTTGGGGTTTCCCTGAGAAAAATGACATTTTGGGGTGTGGGAGAAGGAGGAAGGGATGCACCTCCCAGGGAAAGGAAAGTAGTAGAAAGGCCCTGAGGAGAAAAGGAACAAGGGAGTGAAAAATGGTACAGATGAACTTAGTTATGAAGCATAAATAGAGACACAGATATAGGGAATAAACATACGTATACCAAGGGTCAGGGGTGGGGTGGTGAGATTAATTGGGAGATTGGGATTGACATATATACACTATGCATAAAATAGACAACTAATGAGAACCCACCGTATAACACAGGGAACTCTATTCAGTGTTCTGTGGGGACCTAAATGGGAAAAAGATATAAAAAAGACGGGATATATATATATATATGAATAACTAATTGTCTTTGCTCCATCAGAAACTAATCCAACTTGTAAGACAACCACGTGCGTGTAAAAGTCGCTCAATCATGTCCGACTCTTTATGACCCCATGGACTATACAAGTCCATGGAATTCTCTAGGCCAGAATACTGGAGTGGGTAGCCTTTTCTTTCTCCAGGGGATCTTCCCAACCCAGGGATCAAACTAGGGTCTCCTGCATTGCAGGCGGATTCTTTACCAACTGAGTTATCAGGGAAGCCTAAGGCAACTATACTCCAATAAAAATTGATTTTAAAATGAAAATAAAAACAGTTAAAAAGAACAATGATTATTGTAATCAAATTAAACATCTTTAGAAATATAAAAAGCATTATTCCCATTTAACTGAAAAATTTTAAGAAAGTACTCTAAATTTACAGTTTTTAAGAACTTGTTATTCATCTCTTAACCATTACCTTGACCAGAACAGCATTCATTTCTCCAAGTTCCATCTTAAACTACAAGTATTTTCCACCCAGTTAAGATTTTTAAAACTACGTTTAAGATATTCAGATTACCCTTCATACCTATCAGGAATGGTATTCCACAATTAGTTGATCTCAATATTCATGGAGTAGCACAAATATCACAAATAATTCCAGCTGTGGAATCAAACAGCCCTGGATTTCAAGTTATAACTTACCCCTTCTATTTCTTAGATTCCACATCAGTAAAATGGGGTTAATAATCAAACTTGATGATGGCGATTTATAGGGTCTAAGTGATAACCCATGTAGATGCAGGATAGTATAATGTGATAAAAAGAAGACAAATTTGGTTCATATCCCAACCCTACCACCTAAGAGTTGCAGGACTTTGGGCAAGTTATTAACATCTCACTGCCTAGGTTTCTTCCTCTGTGGCATGCATTTCAAATAATACTTAGCCTCACTCCATAAACATGAACTACAATTAGTATTAATAATAAAAAGCTATTGTTGTTCTATACTTAAGTTCTAACACTCTCATTGACAAGATTTGAGGAGACTTTCTTCTCTGCCCTCACTCAAGACATTGCAACTGACAATCCTAGGGGCTCTCATTTCCTTCTAAAGGGTGTTAGATGTTGGAACATATTAGCAAGCAAATTTCACTATTTCTAAAAGGTTTTCAGTAGCCTAATGCACAAAGACTGGGCTTCTTTAGTAGGAACTAACAGAACTCTTGAGATTCCTTATAAGTGAATACATTGATGACTTCATTGGAAGTCCCCATAACTTACAAATTCATTAGATATTTTCAATACCTATAATTTTGCACTTCAAAAATGCATGCTAAGCTCCATACAAAGTCAGAGTTTTGTATGTACAATAGTTCAATGAACCTATTGTACATTCCCTTGGACTGTTTACTCCTTCAGATAGGATAAAACAATCACAAAACTCTAAAACTGTGAGTTTTAGAGTTTAAAACTCTAACTCCTAGCAAAGCTAGGCCCACTCCAAGAATTTTTATTGAAACTGAGATTAACAATGTTATATCCAATCCTTTTATTTATAATTAACATATAGTACTACATTAGTTTCCGGAAGAGGCAATGGCACCCCACTCCAGTACTCTTGCCTGGAAAATCCCATGGATGGAGGAGCCTGGAAGGCTGCAGTCCAGGGGTCACTAAGAGTAGGGCAGGACTGAGAGACTTCACTTTCACTTTTCACTTTCATGCACTGGAGAAGGAAATGGCAACCCACTCCAGTGTTCTTGCCTGGAGAATCCCAGGGACAGAGGAGCCTAGTGGGCTGCCGTCTCTGGGGTCGCACAGAGTCGGACACGACTGAAGTGACTTAGCAGCAGCAGCAAAAAGTACATTAGTTTCAGGTGTACACTGATTCTGCACTCCAAAATGATCACCACCTTAAGACGAGTTATCATCCGTCACCATACAAAGCTGTTACAATGTTACTGACTCTTCTATGTGTGCATTACATCCTCCTGACCTATTTATTTTATAAATTTGTACCTTTTAATCCTCTTCACCTATTTTGTCCACCTCCCCAGACCCCTCCCCCTCTGGCAACCACCAGCTTATTCTTGGACTCTGTGAGTCTGTATCTGCTTTGTTTTTTCATTTGTTGTTCATTTTTTATGTTCCTCATATAAGTGAAATCATATGTAAATCCAATCTCTCTACACCAAAAACGATCATGCTTCTTCCATAGTATTCAAGATGCTGAATTACTTGAAGGAAATCCAACACACAAAAAGCTGGGAACTTAACCAAATTCAATCAGCCAAAATTTGGGGGGGAGGGTGCCTGTTAGGTAGTAAGTTAGCTTTTAGAGCCAAAACACAACAGTGAGCTACACAATATACCTTTCTTTCATAAAAATTTTCTACACAGTTTCACAGAATAATATCTATTCTATTCTTAAACTATCCTGACTTATTTTACTGAGGAGGAACATACAATCAGAGAGGGCAATGTTATGAAAAATGCAGCAAATTGTTCAATGCAGTAATCTGTTAAAAGTAAGGAAAATTTCCAACAAAACTTCCGGGTTCTAATATATCAAAAAGCTAATGTCTTGACCATTACAAGTACAAAAGCAGCTCTCCCATATTTGGTTAACATCTCCTGCCCAATGCCAACAGTAATGGATAATCGGAATAGGTAATTGCTGACAGCTGCCAAAACAACAAGATGGAAGCATCAATCCTACTTCATGGGCTTAAGTTTAGACTTAAAAAAAATAAAGTATTTTGTTTCTCAAACAATAAAGGGATTTTCTTTCTGGGGATGACGGACGTTGGGTTTTGTTAGTATTTTAAACTACTGCTTTGTCTCTAAGGCGTCATTCACCTTTACTTAAAAAGTAAAAGATAATGACAGTAGTAGTGGAAGTAGGAATATAGTAGTAATCATAATAGTAATAATGCCTAACGCATACAGCACTTTAAGTTCTGGGCACTGTCTAGGACATTAATCTCTACATTTAATCACTTAATTAATCATTTAGTCATGTAACCATTAAATTAAGTGCGCTTAAACCTTACCACTACCTTGTGAAGAGGGGATACTATTATTCCCATTTTATAGATGAAAAAACAAGGTACAAAGAGGTTAAGTAATGTATCCAGTATTCCCATGGCTAGTAAGTAGCAGACCCAGAATACAAATCTACACAGCCTGATTTCAGAGTAAAAATAATTCATTTTATTGATGGAATTAAACTAACTATATATAAATAATACTAAGGACATCAAGACAAACACATTGCATAATTTCTAAATTAGAAAACAAAACAAGAAAATTCACCTTGTTTTTCTTCCCTTTTAAATCCTAAGTCCCAAATAACAAAATATATTTCAATCTACTGACGTAAAAAGACTACAATACCCCAAATTTCCACCATTTATTCCACAAATTAAGCTCTTTTTCTCTAGTTCTCTTAGGAGTTAGAAGTGAATCACTGCATCCATATAGATTAACTAGAATTCTAAGAACCAAGGCCACCTACATCCACATGACTTTATCATTTGTGCCAAGAAATTACTGCCCACAAAGATAAAACTGTAAATAAGTAAATAACTTCACTGTTTAGCTCAAGAACCTCCCAAAAGTCCGGTTATCTCAACAACAGACTATTCAAACTGTTTCTTTTTCACAATATTCCTTCAATGGGGCAAATAACTCAAACAGTTCTATACTTTTAAGACTTGGTTAAGATTCTTGCCTCAATGTTTCTACTAATTCTAAACCATTATATTACAAATTTTACCCCATTTCAATCATATCACTGCACTGACAGACCTATCTTAAATCTGTCAGGGTCACACCTGAAATTCTACACTATCTGCCCATGACCTCTCCATTGCAAAGTCCACTAAGAATCCATCCTGGTGTGATCTCCTTAAGTAAGCAATAAACTCAGTTTTGCTTAATCAACAAGCCTTTTTGGCCTTCTTTGGGGGAGTGGACAGTCAACAAAAGATAATATTCTGTTACTCCATTTCAGCTGCTCTCTTAACAACTCCTTTTTTAAAGAATTCTCTTCTTCAAGAACACAGGTAAAATTAAATGCACCAGGAAATTGGATCATTATAGAAAAAGCAACATAAACCAGCCAGTGGAAGGGGGCCAAGTAAATCTAATAATAAACTCAACATGAGACCTGAAACTATATTTCATATAGTCACA
>SJYQ01096250.1:197212-260901 GCA_006410935.1 Redunca redunca
TTCATCTATTATTTATTTAGTATAAATAAATACGATTTACTTTGTATGTATTTAAACATCTATTATCTAGTATATTCCAGTTTTTTAAAGATGACCTTTTAAATTATACCCCATCTCATTTCCAAAAGGATTTGGGATGGCTGACAGAAATACATTGAACAGACTAAAACAAACACATGAAGAAAAATAAAGAAAAAACTTGCAAACTCTTTCACACACATACACACAAACACACACATACGAAAGAACTCTGCTTCAGATACTCAGAACCAAAAGAAGTTTCCAGCTTTCTCAGGAAGGGCATACTGCAGATCTGACAGATTTTGCTTTAAATTAGAAGTACTGTTTAAGTGAGTTAAGTTAACCACAGTATGTGGCTGGGAGAAGAGAAAGCAGATTAAAAGTCAGGGAATCAAGATCAGTAATAGGATGAACATGAGCAGGAACCCAAGGAACACCTTTTAGAAATGCACAAAGAGAAAGACAAATATAAACTCAGATTTTGCCCTCATATTACATCACTTTTATTCATGTGCCTTCAAAAAAGTGAATGGAAATACTAAAACTATATTTTAATTTCAACACATAACCTATATCAAGAAAACAAATATTAATAAATTCAGCTATTAGCAGAATGTATTGGCTGTATTGTATTTAACACAGTACTTACCTTCGCTGACAGCATGGGGCTTAACAATGCAACAAGTAGTACAGTTGGTAAATTTAGCAGTGTTTGCTGGCCCACACACTCCACTCGAAGGAAAAAATAACTCCATTTCCTAAAGACAGAGAGAAATGACTTTGGCACATGTAATTTTGTTATACATCTATAAAACGACTCAGGAAATGTGCATCAGAGACTACTATCTGGGTACCTCAGAGAGGAGCTAAAGTAGAGGGTATGGGAAAAGTGAGTGTCCCAGGGAGGCCCCATAGGTTCCTACCCAAATACAATCTCTTACTCCTAAGCTATTTCTATGAGAGGGGAAGAACAAAGCAATTACTTTTAAAGTTTCACAATATAAATTCTTTCTTGAATTTCCTAAAAATTATTTTTACAAAGGCTAACTGATGAACTAAATCTTGTTTTAAGTCTTAAAAAAGAACATATAAAGAAGTATTAAAGCAATGACAATATGTATTATTCTGTCCCAGGAATAAAACTGAGAATGTCTTAATATTTTGAATATTGGATGTAATCAATATAAAGTTCCCTATTTTATCTAAAGTATCAGTTTATGAGACACAGGTTTGATTCAAAGCTTTTCATTAAAATGTCTAAAATGCAGTTAAAAATTAGGAAATCTTTACAGAAACAGATGAGTATTCAAGAATCAGAGCTACAGTTAGTTAAAATTAATTTACTATATATATATATATATATAAATACATATATAGTGCTAGTTTAAAGTCAAATCACATGAACCTTATTTTATAACCAGATACATGTTGTGCTATTTGCTTTGGCCATAATTCATTAAAANTAATTTACTATATATATATATATATATATAAATACATATATAGTGCTAGTTTAAAGTCAAATCACATGAACCTTATTTTATAACCAGATACATGTTGTGCTATTTGCTTTGGCCATAATTCATTAAAAGGACAACCCAGCAATTTGAACTGGCCGTGAAGATGGTCACACTAACCAATTTTTCAGACATCCGCTTCTCTTTCACTAAGCTTTTACTACTGCTATCTCCACTGGTCCCTATATAGCCGGCTGTCCTCAAAGAACCATGCTAATGTGTAAAGGATCACTTCAAAGATCACTTCCTCCAGGAGGCCTTTACTGATGCTGCCACTCATCAGCACCCTATACTTCTCCAAGGTTCTGGTTATTTTGATAATTGCCCCCAAAAGAACTAACTTGCATAGCCTTGTCGGTGCATCAGCATCTAAAACAAAGAGCTCAAAGTAAATACTCACTTTCACTAAATTTAAACATTGAAAGATAATAGGATGTGTTACTGTACCACACTGGTATGCAGTTTAAAAAAACCAATTGGGGGACATCCTTGGTGGTCCAGAGGTTAAGACTCTGCACTCCCAGTGCCGGGGTGCAGGTCTGATTGCTGGCTGAGGAGCTAAGAGCTAACATGCCTAATGGTGTGGCCAGAAAAACAAAAAAACAGTCCGAGGAACTGTTCAAATAGTAGCATATATACTTGAGTGGTTCCACATTAGATTCCACATTAGTGATTCCGATTCTTTAGAATTAAAATGTTCCATTCCTTAGACAAGTATCTTTCTATTGTATTAATGCCTTTGCTTACTACTCTTCTTGATGAGTATCACCAAGTACCGCTTGAACACCTGTACCAGATGCTTTGATTACATATTCTCAGAGAACTTGTATGGTACAGGTGAAAACTCAAATACCTACAGGGTCCTGGTAGGTAGTGAATGAATGAATGAAGTAAACCTAGTGTGACAAGAAGCTATGGTAGAGGACTGCAAACTGTAAGGACAGGGCCCTTCTACAGCTCCTCTTCTCTGATTCCTTTGCAACAAAACTTCTCAGAAGAGATGTCTTCATTCTGTCTTCTTCTCTTCCATTCCCTCTTAAACTTACAACTAATTAGGCTTTCATTCTGTGGAAGTTTACTCATGAAAATCCCCAGCCACCTCCATGTTGCCACGTACCCTTGGTTAATTCTCAGACCTCACCTTACCTGACCCAACAGTATTTGACACAATTGATCCCTACATCCTGGAATGCTTTCATTACTTGGTTTTCTTCTCACCTCACTTGTCACTTCTTCTCAGTCTCCTTTAATGATTTTCTCCTATCTAGCAGACCCCTAAGTGCTCATGAGGGGTCTCGTACTATCTATTGTCACTGTCTTGCTGAGGCCCTTGAGTCCCATGGCTTTCAATGCTCTCTGTATTCTGATATTCCAACTTCCGCCCTAAACTACACATCCATAGTGACATTTCAGATTTCAAACGTCCAAAACAGAGCTTCTAATTTCCACTGTCTCCCATTAATCTGTTCAGTCCCATCTTTTTCCTTATCTTTCAATTGCACAAGCCAAAAATAAACAACAACAACAAGAAACAGTAATTCCTGATTCTTCTCCACCTGTCCCATATATCAGGAAATCCTTCAAAATATATCCAGAATCCATCCACTACCTCCACATCTGTCACTCTGGGTCCATGCCACATGCCAACCAACTCTCCCTTTAACAACTTCACTAACCACCTGACTGACCTCCCATTCTAACTTTTCCCACAACACACATCCCTCCACCCTAACTGGTCCGTTATTAATAGTAGTAAAAATGAAACTTAGAAAAATCGTGTCACTCCTCTGCACAGTACCCTCCAATACCTCCTGTCTCATTTACAATAAATTTCAAAGTCCCAGATGGCCTCATGTGACCTGGTTCCTGGTTATACCTGACTTAATCTTCAAGCTATTTCCATGAAGCTATTTCTGCCCCAGCATCACTGGCCTCACCTCCTCACTGTCCCTTGAACACAGCAAATATGTTCCTACCTTAGAATCTTTACATGTATTGTTCCCTTTCTTCCTGGAACACTTTTCCCCGGACATTTGCATGGTTTTCTCCCTCACTTCTGATCTCTGCTCAAACCAGAGACTATAAGGACTTTCTGAATATACTATATCTAACAGCATTCTAGAGACTTCCCTGGTGGTCCAGTGGTTAAGAATCCACCTTCCAATGCAGGGAGATGTGGGTTTGATCCCTGGTCGGGGAACCAAGATCTTACATGCTAAGGGGCAACTAAGCCTGTGCGCTGCAACTACTGAGCCTCCTGCCGCAACTAGAAAGCCTGGGCACTTTAACAAAATATCCCGCATGCCTCAACTAAGACCAGACACAGCCAAAACTAATTTTTTTTTTAAACAGCATTCCACACCTCCACTCCACACACGATCCTTCCAGACTCTGGTCTTTTTCTGTGCCCTTCCCCTTGTTTATTTTCTTCAAAGCACTATCAGTAGACATCAGAGTTACTAATCTGTTTATTTATTATCTGACATTAGAAGAGCTGTAAGCTCCATGAGAAGCAGAACTTTGCCTTGTTCACAGTAGCTTCTCAACAAACATTTTGGAATGATTGAAATTCAGAAGCAGTTTATTTAACATATGAAGAATTTTTATTTATCTACCCTGTACAAATGAGAAAAAAAGACATTAACAAGGCTTAGGGAACAAGCCCTTGCGAGTTAATAGATGGCAAAGTCATGTTTCAAAATCCAGTCATACTAACTCCAAAGTCCTGAACTTTTTCTATAATATCACCTCTCTTTCAGATGTAAAAAGCAATGCTAGAATGTTCCAACTCTAGTTTAACCAATTATTTTTATCTCAACTTCTTTTTTGCTCAGTTAAAAAAAATGAAAACCCAAGTTTTTCAAGTATTCATTTATATATGAATAAATATGTATTTAAGGCAAAACTATAATGACTGCCACTTAAATCTATCTTGGTGAAAGTGAGTAACTCTATGCCTTTGCTTTCTCTTTCTCCTTGTGCTGACTGCCGTATATGCCTCACCTATTAATCCAGCTAGTATTTGCAAGAACACTGTCACTGTTATTTACAAGGTCACGGTTATATGGCAAGTAATTTAGAGACTTAAAACAACAAATATATTGATAATGTCAAACAAAAAAATTCATATTCATTTGTGATTTCAGCTGCTCTAAACATTCTGCATAAAGCTTTTCTCTTTCTGAGGCTCTTTGCTATTACTCTAAGTCTTTTATATGTCTCTAAATGACCTAGCAGGGAAGGATAAAGATATGTAACTTTCCCAAAAAATAAAATTCAGACTCAATTTGATCAGCTTTAAGTATACAGTTTTTTGTACTGTATTTTATACAAATTGTTAAGTATATACGTATATCATTTCATAAATTTCACCCTGATAAGACCCCATGTGAAATCTCCCAAAACATTTGACTAATCTACATCCATATCCTTAATCATCATGATAAAATACATTAATAAATGGTTGCCAGTTACAGGTGTCTCTGAAAATTTCACCAACTCATTTTAAATAACACTTTTGTAAGGACCCAATTTCAGACATTTTAAAAAAATTACTGAAATCTACATATTCTAATGTCAAATATGAACTTTGTTCTCAGAAAATAAACCAAGATATTGATGAAATATTAAGTCACATGATCAGTGCACCCTTATTACAAATATGAAAAGAATTAGAACCTAATAAAACATCCAAAGTAAAAATGCTTTATCCATGCAAGAGAATATTTCACAGCCATCAAAACTTAAGGGCTTCCTCAGTGGCTCAGCACTAAAAGAATCCATCTACAGTGCAGGAGATGAGTGTTCAGTCCCTGGGTTGGGAAGATCCCCTGGAGAAGGAAATGGAAACCCATTCCAGTATTCTTGCCTGGAGAACCCCATGGACAGAGGAGACTGGTGGGCTACTGTCCATGGGGTTGCAAAGAGTCAGACATGACTGAGCAACTAACACTTTCACTTTCATATCATAAAACTTGCTACTATTATTCCACTTTATATATGACCAGACCAAAAACCATCTTAAATTAGCTGAGAAACTTCTCAGAGTTAACTTGCATTTCATTAATTTAACATCAGTATAAACCAAGTGGAGTAATACCTTATTTATATAAATTTAAAATGAGAATTATTAATAGGAAAACTTTCATAAACACTAGCTATACGTAGAAAAAGGAAGGATGTTAAGCTTGAAAACATGGTGTCAAGTCTGAGTCAAAGAAAGAATATGTCTTTTTGAATATTCACTTTCCATAAACTGGTATTCTTACAGGAATAATTCACTTACTGATAAGCCTCAGTGATTTAAGTCCTTGGAACAAAACAAGACAAGTATTTTAATTGGAGAAACTTATTCAGACCATGACCAGGTTCGGTTCAGTTCAGTTCAGTCACTCAGTCGTGTCCAACTCTTTGTGACCCCCTGAATCACAGCAAGCCAGGCCTCCCTGTCCATCACCAACTCCCGGAGTTCACTCAGATTCACGTCTATCGAGTCAGTAATGCCATCCAGCCATCTCATCCTCTGTCGTCCCCTTCTCTTCCTGCCCCCAATCCCTCCCAGCATCAAAGTCTTTTCCAATGAGTCAACTCTTCACATGAGGTGGCCAAAGTACTGGAGTTTCAGCTTTAGCATCATTCCTTCCAAAGAAATCCGAGGGCTGATCTCCTTCAGAATGGACTGGTTGGATCTCCTTGCAGTCCAAGGGACTCTCAAGAGTCTTCTCCAACACCACAGTTCAAAAGCATCAATTCTTCAGTGCTCAGCCTTCTTCACAGTCCAACTCTCACAACCATACATGACCACAGGAAAAACTATAGCCTTGACTAGATGGACCTTTGCTGGCAAAGTAATGTCTCTGCTTTTGAATATGCTATCTAGGTCGCTCATAACTTTCCTTCCGAGGAGTAAGTGTCTTTTAATTTCATGGCTGCAATCACCATCTGCGGTGATTTTGGAGCCCAAAAAAATAAAGTCTGACACTGTTTCCACTGTTTCCCCATCTATTTCCCATGAAGTGATGGGACCAGATGCCATGATCTTTGTTTTCTAAATGTTGGGTTTTAAGCCAACTTTTTCACTCTCCATTTTCACTTTGAACAAGAGGCTTTTTAGTTCCTCTTCACTTTCTGCCATAAGGGTGGTGTCATCTGCATATCTGACCAGGTTACCAGTTCTCAAAGGAGACATATCATTGAAACACTGTTTCAGTTCGGTCACTCAGTCTTGTCCCCCTCTTTGCCACCCCATGGACTGCAGCACACCAAGCTTCCCTATCCATCACCAACTCCCAGAGCTTGCTCAAACTCATGTCTGTTTAATCACAAGCGAAAGGTCAAAGGTTTCTTTTACTATTAGATCAGCTACCTTAAGTCAGCTGTGACAAAATGCTTTACTCTAACATCAAACATTTAGCAAAACCAAAACAAATTAAAATAGTTTAAAAACACCTTACTCTGGCAGCACAAGCGAAAGAATCAGGGCCATGAGCTGCATTCTTTATGCCATCTGTTCCAAAGAGGGCTCTAATGCTTTCAGGAGCATCTGTACGTGCCAGGCCAGAGTTTGCAGGCCCAAGAAGTCTCTTCCATTCACATATAGCATCATCTCGTAAAATCTCCATGGCAATTATAGGTCCACTTGTAATAAACTGGATCAGCTCACTGTGAAAGAGGTGAAAGATTGATTTGCTTCATTTTTGTATTAACCAAAGCATCTCTCTTAACAAAGAAATATTACCATTTGAGTATTTAATCACATAGCTATAAATATGAATGTTATCATCTCAGAACTATTGGACATAGTGAATTTTACACGGACAAGGTAAAGTTTTCATAAACTGAGTGTCCTGCAGTAGCCTGAGTCACTGCAAATCACTATTGTCAAACCAATTACTGTTAGCAGAAGCATCAATGTTTCAGTGAACTAAGACTATTTCATTGATTTAAAATGCATATTGTTGATCTATTGCTTTTTGCATCATTCTGAAAGGTACAGAATAATCTTTTTATTTTCACATAATTTAACATGGTAGTCAAATAAAATCTCAATAGACAAAGTGATGAGTGATGTAATATATTTGTAGTAAGAATTCAATAATTTCTGTGTAGATTTATTAGAATTCAAAGAATGACAATGAATTTCCAGTCACTAAGCACTGAGTTAGTCAAGTGACATACAAGACATTAAACTAGAAGCTGTAATAATACAAATATATACAAAGACTAAAGTGAAGAATAATTTCCAAGAGAATTATGGATGCCTATTCTACACAAGGTTTGGGAATATTTTGATAATGCTTTGTTTAAAACAAACTATAACATAATGATTTTCTTATGTAAAACTTGAATAAAACACTATTATGTACAGGACACCAACTAGAATGTTTACTGTAGCTTGGCTAATCGTTCATTATTAGAAAAGTAAGCACTTCTCCTTTGTCAACAGTAATGAGGTACACCATATTCACCTAACTTCAAATACAACCCAAATATTTAGAACATAGATTCACTTTCTAACATATTTGTTGCTATATTTCAAACAGCAAAATGTGTATCAAACAATTTATTTAACACAAGGGTTCTATGAACAATGTTTTACATACATTGAGAATACTGTTAATAGTTTAAAACACAAATAGATACTCAACATAAATGTAATTATTACTCTATTTTTATCCTACTGAAATTTAAAAAGAAAGCTATGCTCCTCATAATTTAAACAATTCATGCCATTTGCTTCTGATTAAAGTTTAGTATATTTATTTAACAAAGAATTTTCACCTAGTAAAAGGAGAGGGGGGAAAAAACACACCAATTCTTAGGAAAAAAGCTCTCTACAGTTGCAAGATGTTGCCAAGGACTTTGTTTTAGATATTTTCATTTTACTTATTTGCCCCACTGGGTCTTAGCAGTGACACGCAGGATCTTTGGTTGAGGCATGTGAACTCTAATTGTGGCATACGGGATCTAGTTCCCTGGCCAGGGACCGAACCCAGGCCCCCTGCATTGGGAGTGCAGAGTCTTAGGCACTGCACCACTGGGAAGTCCCTGCTAAGGACTTTTTGACAAATTATTCTCATGTAACAGATTTCTGAATTGTGAAGTTATAACTCTTTAGTTTCCACAATATCCTCCATTATACAACATGAGCCTTGAATTCAGTACCTACTTTATTTTTTTTTTTTTAACTTTAAAAATTTTTATTTTAACTTTAGTTTACTTTACATTACTGTATTGGTTTTGCCAAACATTGACACGAATTCACCACGAGTGTACAAGCGTTCCCAAACATGAATCCCCTCCCACCTCCCACCCCATGCCATCCCTCTGGGTCCTCTCTCAGTACCTACTTTAAAAAGGGCCTTGACTGATGGTCTATATGAAAATCTGTTGCTTCTTTCCTATAAAACAATCAAAATGACAAAAGTTAACAATTATGTAAGGAAATTAACTTATATTAATAAAATAATGAAATTCTCTACTTGATCTATATGAGAATTAAGGCTTTGCACCAAATATCCTGCTCAAATGCCCCCTCTCTTCAAATTTTTGCTAGCATGCATCTATGTTAAGATGTAAAATTAAAATGAATAAAAGAGGCAATATTTACTGTTCATGTTCAAGTCTACTATCTTCCTTTTCACTAGCATCTTTATCATTCTAAAAACAACATTTAACATATGACCTTAAATAAGGCAATTATTTCCTCGGAAGGAAAGTTATGAGCGACCTAGATAGCATATTCAAAAGCAGAGACATTACTTTGCCAGCAAAGGTCCATCTAGTCAAGGCTATAGTTTTTCCTGTGGTCATGTATGGTTGTGAGAGTTGGACTGTGAAGAAGGCTGAGCACTGAAGAATTGATGCTTTTGAACTGTGGTGTTGGAGAAGACTCTTGAGAGTCCCTTGGACTGCAAGGAGATCCAACCAGTCCATTCTGAAGGAGATCAGCCCTCGGATTTCTTTGGAAGGAATGATGCTAAAGCTGAAACTCCAGTACTTTGGCCACCTCATGTGAAGAGTTGACTCATTGGAAAAGACTTTGATGCTGGGAGGGATTGGGGGCAGGAAGAGAAGGGGACGACAGAGGATGAGATGGCTGGATGGCATTACTGACTCGATAGACGTGAATCTGAGTGAACTCCGGGAGTTGGTGATGGACAGGGAGGCCTGGCTTGCTGTGATTCAGGGGGTCACATGTTTTTTAAAGATCATGTAAGTTGAACATCAAAAAAATATGTAATCTTTATCAATGAAAAGAAAAATATTAATTATTGCAAAGATATTTACAAATTCAAAATATTTTACTTTCTTCTATAGGCTTTAACTTGAGAGTTTAGACTAGAATTTTAATTTAATAGTTAAAATTTTCTTTCTTATATAGATTGCTCCGAAAGAAAAACTATGGACTTGTGTTTTTAAAGACTGCTTGACAAATTATGCACATCAATGTACTCTTACTGGTTACTACTGTATTAAAAACTAATGCTTGAACTTACAACCCCCCCAAAAGGGATAATATAGAGATATAGTCCCACAGCCATGGAGAAAATAAATAGGATAATGGAATTTTACACATTTTGAAAAAGTTATTTAGACTTTTCAGCTAATCAAATTAAGTGTCTCAAACTCATGCAGTTTTCTCAAAGGCTTGAAACAGTTCATAGTATGTGACAAGTATATGTCAACATCAATTTTTTAACACAGCAAAGTATCCTCTAACAAAGGATTAAACTTTGAGGCTTGATAATTTAGTATGCAATGCATTAAGGTTTTATATGTTAGTTGATCAACCACGTCCAACTCTGTGAACCCATGGACTGTAGCCCACCAGGCTTCTCTATCCATGGAATTCTCCAGTCAAGAATACTGGAGTAGGTAGTCATTACCTTCTCCACGGGATCTTCCCAACCAAGGGATCAAACCTAGGTCTCTTGAATTGCAGGCCAATTCTTTTCAAGCCACCAGGGGCTTGATGTGATGCTTTAAGATCTTATGGGCCCATTAAGAAATAAATCATATAATAATTCATATATGAGGATATACTTTTATTCAAACCAAATGTGCTAAAATATTCTCTTTGGCCATGAAGAGATTATGAAAGTATACTACGCGAGTATAGAAAACAAAATTTGCCCCAAGACATAGAAGGGGAAGAAAACTTATTCTTCTAGAGACTATTATAAGCCAATGTTAAATTTTATTATTCCCCACAATAATATATTGAAATAGGTATGATCACCTTCATTTTACATTTAAAAATAATGTAGTTCAGCATGATTATATAACTTATCCAGATCAAAATGCTACTTAGTAAAGGAAGAAGGACAAGGAGATGTGAACCCAAATTTCTGATTGCTTATGACCTTTCTATTACCAACTTCAGAAAAATAAAAATAAAAATAAAAACTCTAGAGGGTAAGCAGAAGAATTCACAAAACTGATAGGGATAATCTGTATTGCATCCTAAAATGAGGTAAAACTCTGAAAAACTCAAGTGGGGAATATTTTAGAAGAGTTAGCAGTGAGACTACTAATCTGACCAATTCTACAGAACTACTAAGAAAACAAAATCATTTTTAACATTAATGAAAACTATTAATTACTGAAAGTATTTTGTTTTCTTCTAACATGTCACTGACTCCAGAGTTACTTCCATTCAAAATCTATCATTGAAACCAAATGAGTTCATGAATTTTTTTCTCATCACTTTTATTTAATTCCTCCCTTAAAAGGCTTAGATGGAGAGAAACAAGTGCATGGCCACCAAAAGAAGTCTTTGCTGTTCTTGTTTTGTTATGTTTTCTTGTGTTTTCATAACATTCTCACAATGATCTATTAATCATTTTATGAAATATTTACTTAGTGTCTACTTTGAATCAGGCCCTGATCCGAGAACTAGAAGTACAGTTAAATGGAACCCAGCTGGTGCTTTTCAGATACCGTCATGAGGGAGGAGCCGACGTTTGAGCAAATAAGTTTTGAGAAGATTTAAGCTTTGGGAAACACTTCTCTGTGGGTCTCTTGTCTTCCTAACACATCTGATTGGGTATGCCAAGAATGCAAGGCCCCAACTAGTCTTTATCCTAGCCGTTTCTTGGAGTTATGTTTATAGTGAGTGACTTTGAGGGATGAGGTCATGTCTCCTTAGTACAAAGAGCAGACTTGTTTACAGCTTGCTAATGAAACAGTGGGTAACCTGAGTTCAACCCTCCTCAGCTGTGATGCAATCAACTGTGTGTGCAACATCTACCCAGGCCCATCTCATATCATTCTCACAGGACATGAAGGCAACGGGAACCAACAGAAACATGATGTTCATGCTGCTAATTGAACCTAATCAAGCCCTGTGTCCCTGGCTCAGAAGTCTCATGTCTTCTGCTAGCATCCCTGAGAGAGTAACACACTAACTTATTAACTTTTAAGTTAGGTAAAATCCAAGACTTGACAGCAATATTAATAGAGATGTATGAAGTGCTATGAACAATTTAAACAGCTGTTAAGTTTTGGGGGGCAGCTTTATTGTGGGAAATTTGATGCCAGATTACACCTCCAATGTTTGATATAGACATAAAAAAGTTTTAATGTCACTAACACTATTCAAAGTCATCTCTCAGAATTCAGCCCCACTGCCTGCTCTAAGGGCAAGCATCTTCAATACAGACAGAAACAGGACAAATCTAACTATGCTCATAAGGATCATGACCTCTGTTTCTACTAAGTAATAATGACAGCACTGGTAAGTACTATACTACCACCACTAACAGCTAATACCTTGAAGTGACTTAGCAGCAGCAGCAGCATATGCGCTTACTGTGTGCAACAATTTTTCAAAGCATTTTACTTTTATTAAGCTCACATAACCCTCATAACAACTTTATAATATTGTGATATTATAACCTCCATTTAGCAGATGAAGAAACTAAAACATAGAAGTTGTACAGAACCACAACCTAATCTGGCTCTAGATTCTATGCTCTGAAATAGATGTCTGCCTTTCGAGAAGATATGTAAGCTGGGAGATCTTACATAGGGGAAAATTTCAAATTGTCTTTTTTTGGGGTAAAATTGAGGATGTTTTGTTAAGGTTTCTAGGGAGCAGACTTCTCAATACTGAATTTCTACTGCTATCCATTGTCCCTGTTCTCATAGAGACAAAAAAGCAACTGACCCATGGGAGAGAGAGCCGGGAATAGCAGTGAGAAGACACCTAACCAAACAGACATAAATCACTGGAGTAAGTAACAAAACTGCTGGGTCCAGCCCTGCCTAACAACTACACTAATCCCCTTACCTTACAGTAAGTCTAACTTTCACTAAATAACTTAGAAAATATCTGGTCAAATAAAATGGCTTGCTTTTCAGAACAGTAAATAGGTATATCTACCAATTACATATAATATGTTGGGAGGAACAAAAACATTTCCAAACTAAAACATTTCCAAACACATCACTTTTGAAATCTCAACAGTAAGAGTTCTTTGTCAAAATGAATAATCTAATATTCATTTCTTCTATAATTTCTATACAATGTGTTATATAAAAATTACAGATATGAAACACTGATGGGGTTATGAAAGAAAATAAAGAATTAATGTCTAATAAATAGTTAATAGTTATTACTATAACCTGACAATTCCTACTTGCTTAGAGTTCAATCATGATTTATGCATCTGATTACCTGTTGTCTTATATTTTCTCATTCTAATAAGATTACTAATCTATTCTTTGTCATTCTGTGGAAGTTTTTAAACAACAACATGAAAGGTAATTTTTTAAAAAAAAAGGAACCAGACATTATATAACTGAAAATGATCAACAAATTTACCTTGATAGCGTCATCATTTTGAGTTTGGTTAGAGTAAATCCAGCTTTGTTTATTATTTCAATTATTTCTCCAACTTTTGATACTGCATCTGGTTTAATCAGGGCTAATGTTCTGTAAGGAAATACATTTAAAAATAAAAATAATTCAGGAGTTTTTACTTATATTACCTAATTAGAGGTCGTTTCCATTAAAATCCTAGCTCAAAGTGAATTATAAAGAGAAATGTACTAATAATCTCTTAAAAACTTATACAATGCTGTTCTCTCAAATCATCCCACCCTTGCCTTCTCCCGCAAAGTCTGAAAGTCTGTTCTTTATATCTGTGTCTTTTTTGCTGTCTCGCATATAGGTTCACTGTTACCGTCTTTCTAAGTTCCATATATATGTGTTAACATTCCGTATTGGTGTTTTCCTTTCTGACTTACTTCAGTCTGTATAGTGAAGTCGCTCAGTTGTGTCCAACTCTTTGCGACCCCGTGGACTGTAGCCTACCAGGCTCCTCCCTCCATTGGATTCTCCAGGCAAGAGTACTGGAGTGGGTTGCCATTTCCTTCTCCAGGAGATCTTCCTGACCCAGGGATTGAACCCAGGTCTCCAGCATTGCAGGCAGAAGCTTTAACCTCTGAGCCACCACTCTGTATAATAGGCTCCAATTCACTCTGTATAATTAGCCTCCAATTAAAATAAATAAACTCTGAAAGAGATGGGAATACCAGACCATGCCTCTTGAGAAATCTGTATGCAGGCCAGGAAGCAACAGTTAGAACTGGACATGGAACAACAGACTAGTTCCAAATAGGAAAAGGAGTACATCAAGGCTGTATATTGTCACCCTGCTTATTTAACTTATATGCAGAGTACATCATGAGAAATGCTGGGCTGGAAGAAACAGAAGCTGGAATCAAGATTGCTGGGAGAAATATCAATAACCTCAGATATGCAGATGACACCACCCTCATGGCAGAAAGTGAAGAGGAACTGAAAAGCCTCTTGATGAAAGTGAAAGAGGAGAGTGAAAAGGTTGGCTTAAAGCTCAACATTCAGAAAACGAAGATCATGGCATTCGGTCCCATCACTTCATGGGAAATAGATGGGGCAACAGTGGAAACAGTGTCGGACTTTATTTTTTTGGGCTCCAAAATCACTGCAGATGGTGACTGCAGCCATGAAATTAAAAGACGCTTACTCCTTGGAAGGAAAGTTATGACCAACCTAGATAGCATATTGAAAAGCAAAGACATTACTTTGCCAACTTTGTCCATCTAGTCAAGGCTGTGGTTTTTCCAGTAGTCATGTATGGGTGTGAGAGTTGGACTGTGAAGAAGGCTGAGCGCCAAAGAATTGATGCTTTTGAACTGTGGTGCTGGAGAAGACTCTTCAGAGTCCCTTGGACTGCAAGGAGATCCAACTAGTCCATTCTGAAGGATATCAGTCCTGGGATTTCTTTGGAAGGAATGATGCTAAAGCTGAAACTCCAGTACTTTGGGCACCTCATGCGAAGAGTTGACTCATTGGAAAAGACTCTGATGCTGGGAGGGATTGGGGGCAGGAGAAGAAGGGGGCGACAGAGGATGAGATGGCTGGATGGCATCACTGACTCGATGGACGTGAATCTGAGTGAACTCCGGGAGTTGGTAATGGACAGGGAGGCCTGGCGTGCTGCGATTCAGGGGGTCGCAAAGAGTTGGACACAACTGAGCAACTGAACTAACTAACTATACATTGGAAGTTTACTATTTTTCCTAAAGAAATAAAAATTAGTACCCAATCTATAAAAGAGTAGTAAAAGGTTAGAGGAAAAAAATTTAAATTTTTTTAAAATGGACTGTGATTTTAAATAGCCCATGTAAGAAAACATAGGTGTTTAAAAACACTTCTATTTCTTAGCATTTTATAAAAGACAATTTTCTAAAAAGTTTCATTAAACATATTATCACCTTGATTTCTGGTCTCTTAAACTTTAACATTGGAGAAGGCAATGGCAACCCACTCCAGTACTCTTGCCTGGAAAATCCCATGGATGGAGGAGCCTGGTAGGCTGCAGTCCATGGGGTCTCTAGGAGTCAGACACGACTGAGCAACTTCACTTTCACTTTTCACTTTCACACATTGGAGAAGGAAATAGCAACCCACTCCAGTGTTCTTGCCTGGAGAATCCCAGGGATGGGGGAGCTTGGTGGGCTGCCGTCTATGGGGTCACACAGAGCTGGACACGACTGAAGCGACTTAGCAGCAGCAGCAGCAGCAGCAAACTTTAACATGTGTATGCCATGCAGTCAGTTCAGCATTGATTTGGAAATAACTATAAATTCTTCTGTTAACACTTTATTCATAGCATGAACCATGTACAAAGAAAGAAATGTCTCCCTACCTGACAACGTTTATGACTAGCAAACACCCTGCTAACATTTTTTTTCACTATGTGTTTAATTGGAGGATAGTTGCTTTACAATGTTGTGTTGGTTTCCGCCATACAACAACATGAATCAGTCATAAGTATACCTATGTCCCCTCCCTCTTGAACCTCCCTTCTATCCCCTACCCATCCCAGCCCTCTAGGTTGTCACAGAACACCAGGTTGAGCTCTCTCTGTCATGCAGCAAATTCACACTAGCTATCTATTTGACTTATGGCAGTGTATATGTTTCAGTGTCACTCTCTCAATTGGTACCTCCCCACACCTTGCCCCATTGTGTCCACAAGTCTGTCTCAATGTCTGGGTCTCTACTGATGCCCTGGCAAATAGGTTCATCAGCATCATTTTTCTAGATTCCATACATTTGTGTTAATATACAATATTTGTCTTTCTCTTTCTGATTTACTTCATTCTGTATAACAGGCTCTGGGTTCATCCACCTCACTAGAACTGACTCAGATCACATTTTCTAAGAGGATACATCAGAGCTATGCATTTTCCCCTCCGAAGCCACAGAATGAATATATTTTTTGAGTTGGAGAGCACCTTAGTTTCCTGATTTTACTAACAAGGAAATGAAACCCAGAGAGGTTATTCTCCAAAGGTCACACAACAGATGTGTGGCATTTTCAGGACAAAACACCAGCTCACACAACTCCTGGATGGTCTGTGCTCCTTCCACACCACAAATAAAGCTACTATTAATACATAAAAAAGAGCATAATCACAAATACTCAAGATTAATACTTTCACATACAAGGTAAAATCAGATCAGTTGGAGTAATTCAGCTTATATGACACACAAAATAAGATTAAAAAATTGCTGCCACTTTCTTTTTATTTTCAGTTGTTCTGATATGTTGGTATTAATTCAAGGAATCTATAACAAGAGAATGGTTGGCTCTTTCATAGTGGACTTTTTTTTTTCCCAATGAGACAAAATTAGCTAAGAATATAATGATAAAAATATCCTTACAGTTGGATATAACTTACGTGTGTGTTAGTCACTTAGTTGTGTCTGACTCTTTGCAACCCCATGGACTGCAGCCTGCTTGGCTCCTCTGTCCATGGAATCCTAAAACTTATGGCTGGCTTTTAAAACTTTTAAAACAAAAGCTGTTCATTTTAGTGTGATAGAGTTTGTCATAAATGGACTACCCTTTAATTTGGAGCAAGTGAGTCATTTATAGCATTTTACAAGGCTTCATTGAAGATACAATTAAAATTGTCATTTCTTAGCTAAATTGTTTAAATATTGTAAGGCCAAACTAACCCATGATTGTTTATGCTAAGCTCTAGAAATATCTTCAGGAACCAAAGCTTTTAAAGAAAATATAAAACGTAACGGCAGTGAACAAGAAGCAATGTGAAAAATTTTGCAGTTTAATTTAAAATGTAGTTTCATTTTCTCTTTAAATGCCTATAGGAGACAAAGCATTGCTTCAGTCAGTTCAGTTCAAGAGAACAGACTGGTCATAGCAAACCCCTTTTCCAACAACACGAGACAACTACACATGAACATCACCAGATGGTCAATACCGAAATCAGACTGATTATATTCTTTGCAGCCAAAGCTAGAGTAGCTCTACACAGTCAGCAAAAACAAGAACTGGAGCTGACTGTGGCTCAAATTATGATCTCCTTATTGCCAAATTCAGACTTAAATTGAACAAAATAGGGAAAACCATTAGATCATTCAGGTATGACCTAAATCAAATCCCTTACAATTATACAGTGGAAATGACAAACAGATTCAAGGGATTAGATCTAATAGAGTGCCTGAAGAATCATGGCCAGAGGTTTGTGACATTGTACAGGAGGCAGTGATCAAGACCATCCCCAAGAAAAAGAAATGCTTTACAAATAGCTGAGAAAAGATGAGAAATAAAAGGCAAAGGAGAAAAGGAAAGATATACCCATTTGAATGTAGAGTTCCAAAGAATAGCAAGGAGAGATAAGAAAGCCTTCCTCAGTGATCAATGCAAAGAATAGAGGAAAACAACAGAATGGAAAAGACCAGAAATTTTTTCAAGAAAATTAGAGATACCAAGGGAACATTTCATGCAAAGATGGATTCAATAACGGACAGAAATGGTACAGACCTAACAGAAGCAGAAGATCTTAAGAACAGGTGGCAAGAATACACAGAAAAACTGTACAAAAAAGATCTTCATAACCCAGATAACCACAATGGTGTGATCACTCACCTAGAGACAAACATCCTGGAATGCAAAGTCAAGTGGGCCTTAGGAAGCATTACTACTAACAAAGCTAGTGGAAGTGATGGGATTCCAATTGAGCTATTTCAAATCCTACAAGATGATACTGTGAAAGTGCTGCACTCAATATGCCAGCAAATTTGGAAAACTTAGCAGTGGCCACAAGACTTTAAAGGTCAGTTTTCATTCCAATCGCCAAAAAAGGCAATGCCAAAGAATGTTCAAACTACTGCACAATCATGTCTTCACTGTTTAATTATTCAGTAGATAATAGTTAAACTTATTTTGGAGGGAAAATAAGATGGGCATCAGGAATCATATATATTATTTAAAAGTGAAGATAGCACACAAAAAAAGGGCCACAAAAATATATTCATAGTGCCACTGTTACCTGTTGTTTAGTTGCTCAGTCAACAGTTTCTCAAGTTCTTCTAGGTCAGCTGTGGAGTGGTTTCAGCTGGGATGGGTCACAAAACTGGGGTAGTGAGGCTTCTCTTTCCTTGAGGCCTCAATAGCTGGAGCAGGCAAGGAGATGGATTCTCCCTTTCTGCTGCTGGTAAAGTTGCTTCAGTTGTGTCCGACTTTGTGCGACCCTATAGACAGCAGCCTACCAGGCTCCCCTGTCCCTGGGATTCTCCAGGCAAGAACACTGGAATGGGTTGCCATTTCCTTCTCCAATGCATGAAAGTGAAAAGTGAAAGTGAAGTCGCTCAGTCATGCCCAACTCTTAGGGACCCCATGGACTGCAGCCTTCCAGGCTCCTCCATCCCTGGGATTTTCCAGGCAAGAGTACTGGAGTGGGTTGCCATTGCCTTCTCCAGATTCTCCCCTAAAGCCTCCACAAAGAAATGCAGCCTTGCCTGCCAACACTTTGATCTTAGACTGATGACATCTGTGCTGGACTTCTCATCTACAAAACTAAGACAATAAATTGGTACTGTTTAAGCAACTGACTTTGTCGTAATTTGTTATGTCTTCAATAAAAGACTCCAGAGGAAAAAAAGTGAAGAGGAATAAACACCACCAACAAAAAAAAATGACATGAAAAAAAATTAAAAAATAGGAAAGCAGTAAAATACTAGACATATGTACAAAAATACTAAGTATAACATATGTAAATGTACATATACTAGTCCAGTTCAGTTTAGTTGACTTGCTCAGTCATGTTCGAATTTTTGTGACCCCATGGTCCCCAGCACACCAGGCCTCCCTGTCCATAACCAACTCCCAGAGTTTACCCAAACTTATGTCCATTGAGTCGGTGATGCCAACCAACCATCTAATCTTCTGTTGTCCCCTTCTCCTCTGCCTTCAGTCTTTCCCAGTATCAGGGTCTTTTGAAATGAGTCAGCTCTTCACATCAGGTGGCCAAAGTATTGGAGTTCTAGCCTCAGCATCAGTCCTTCCAATGAATACTCAGGACTTATCTCCTTTAGGATGGACTGGTTGGATCTCCATGCAGTCCAAGGGACTCTCAAGAGTCTTCTCCAACACCACAGTTCAAAGCCATCAATTCTTCGGTGCTCGACTTTCTTTATAGTCCAACTCTCACATCCATACATGACCACTGGAAAAACCATAGCCTTGACTAGATGGACCTTTGTTGGCAAAGTTATGTCTCTACTTTTGAATATGCTGTCTAGGTTGATCATAACTTTCCTTCCAAGGAGTAAGTGTCTTTTAATTTCATGGCTGCAGTCACCATCTGCAGTGATTTTGGAGCCCAGAAAAATAGTCAGCCAGTTTCCATTATTTCCCCATCTATTTGCCATGAAGTGACGGGACCAGATGCCATGATCTTAGTTTTCTAAATGTTGAGCTTTAAGCCAACTTTTTTACTCTCCTCTTTCACTTTCATCAAGAGGCTCTTTAGTTCTTCTTCACTTTCTGCCACAAGGGTGGTGTCATCTGCATGTCTGAGGTTATTGATATTTCTCCCAGCAATCTTGATTCCAGCTTGTGCTTCTTCCAGCCCAGCATTTCTCATGATGTACTTTGCATATAAATTAAATAAGCAGAGTGACAATATACAGCCTTGACATACTCCTTTTCCTATTTGGAACCAGTCTCTTGTTCCATGTCCAGTGCTAACTGTTGCTTCCTAACCGTCATCCAGACTTCTCAAGAGGCAGGCCAGGTGGTCTAGTATTCCCATCTCTTAAAGAACTCCTCAGAGTTTATTGTGATCCACACAGTCAAAGGCTTTGGCATAGTCAATAAAGCAGAAATAGATGCTTTTCTGAAACTCTCTTGGTTTTTCAATGATGCAGCGGATGTTGGTAATTATATATCTGGTTCCTCTGCCTTTTCTAAAACCAGCTTGAATAGCTGGAAGTTCATGGTTCACGTACTGCTGAAGCCTGGCTTAGAGAATTTTGAGCATTACTTTGCTAGTGTCTGAGATGAGTGCAATTGTGCTTAGTCTGAACATTCTTTGATATTGCCTTTCTTTGGGATTGGAATGAAAACTGACCTTTTCAGTCCTGTGGCCACTGCTGAGTTTTCTAAATTTGCTGGCATACTGAGTACAGCACTTTCACAGCATCATCTTTCAGGATTTGAAACAGTTCAACTGGAATCCCATCAACTCCACTAGCTTTGTTTGTAGTAATGGTTCCTAAGGCCCACTTGACTTCACATTCCAGGATGTCTGTTTCTAGGTGAGTGATCACACCATTGTGATTATCTGGGTCATGAAGATAATTTTTGTACAGTTCTTCTGTGTATTCTTGCCACCTCTTCTTAAGATCTTCTGCTTCTGTTAGGTCTATACCATTTTTGTCCTTTATTGTGCCCATCTTTGCATAAAATATTCCCTCAGTATCTCTAATTTTCTGGAAGAGATCTCTAGTCTTTCCTATACTATTGTTTTCCTCTATTTCTTTGCATTGATCACTGAGGAAAGCTTTCTTATCTCTCCTTGCTAGTCTTTGCAACTTTGCATTCAAATGGATATATCTTTCCTTTTCTCCTTTGCTTTTCGCTTCTTGCTTCTTTTCTTTTCACAGCTATTTGTAAGGTCTCCTCAGACAGCCATTTTGCTTTTTTGCATTTCTTTTTCTTGGGGATGGTCTTGATCCCTGTCTCCTGTACAGTGTCATGAACCTCCGTCCTTAGTTCATCAGGCACTTTGTCTTATTAGGCACTCTGTCTTGCACACTAGTCTTACCAGTGAAAATTTAGAGGTTTTCAGGCAGAACATTTTTTAAGGAGCTACATTCTGTTTATAAGAGATATATCTAAAATATAACTTAACAAACCTGAAAGTAAAGTGATGATAAAAATCAACAGAAATATATTATTAATCAAACCTATTCTTGAGAAAGACAGTTAAGGCTCCCCCTCCTCAGCTGTGGTCTCCTTCTATCTTTTAAGCCAACAGTGGAGACAAGATCCTTGTCACACGGGCATCACTCTGGTTCTCTGAAGCCAGTTAAGGTTCTCTGGTTTTAGGGACTCCTGTGATTACACTGCGCCTATGGGGATGATCCAGAATAATTTCCCCATCTCAAGGCCTGTAATCTTAATCAAATTTACAATGACTCTTTGCCATGTAAGGTTGTTGGGCTGCACCCACAGGCCTGTAAGCCTTGTAGTCAGTTGCCAGGCCTCAAGACAGAAGAAAGAACCAGAGAAACCAACAGAGATCTCAGTGCTTTAAAGGATGAGGGGCACTTACATGCCTGAAGCAGGGTTCTAGAGCAATAGCTCACCGTGTAGGGCAGACACTGGGCTGCTGCTGCTGCTAAGTCGCTTCAGTCGTGTCTGACTCTCTGTGACCCCATAGATGGCAGCCCACCAGGCTCCCCTGTCCCTGGGATTCTCCAGGCAAGAATACTGGAGTGGGTTGCCATTTCCTTCTCCAATCCGTGAAAAGTGAAAGTGAAGTCACTCAGTTGTGTCCGACTCTTAGCAACCCCATGGACCGTAGCCTACGAGGCTCCTCGGTCCATGGGATTTTCCAGGCAAGAGTACGCTACAGTGGGCAGGATGTAGCAAAGTCCTGGCTACTCAGGACGGAGAGAAGCTACTATTTACAAGGGGAATTGACATCAGGTGGGTTCACCAGTTACCAAGGGCTAATTCACCCTTATAATTAAGAGAACTGGATAGCTGTGTGAGTGAAGCAGGCCAGAAGAAAATCTCAACCACTCTCAGAGGTGGCTTATACTAGACAGCCTAAACCAGTACTTTACTTTGATTTACATCTGGCACCTACATCAGTGCTCCATCAGTTAAAAATTAGGAGGAGAATGAGACTAACTAAACCCAAGAGGTAGAGAAGGAAATGGCAATCCACTCCAGTATTCTTGCCTGGAGAATCCCATGGACGGAAAAGCCTAGTAGGTTACAGTCCACGGGGTCGCAAAGAGTTGGACATGACTGAGCGACTTTACCTTCACCTTCAAACCCAAGAGATGACAAGAAGACTGTATGATATCTTTACATCTGAACAGTAAAACTATAAAGCATCAATTCATTGCTTAGTCACTTAGTCATGTCTGACTCTCTGTGGCCCCATGGACTGCAGCCTACCAGGCTCATCTGTCCATAGAGTTTTCCAGGCAAGAAGATTGGAACAGATTGATATTTCCTACTCCAGGGGATCTTCCCAACCCAGGGACTGAACTCGAATCTCTTGGGTATCCTGCATCAGCAGGCAGATTCTTTAACACTAATGCCACAGGGAAGCCCACCAATTCATTTTTGACTATACAAAATGTAAATCAAATACTCTTTAAAAAAAAAGAGAAAAAATTTTAAAAAGACAAAAATGGGAAACAAAACAATTTAAAAAATCAAATACGCTGACTCATTGACAACTAAAAACATTTATCCATTTGATTTGAGGAGCTTTATAAAGGGAACAAGTTACAAAATTAGCTAAGGGAGTAGATCTTTCATTAAGTTCTCTTACAACAAAAGAAAAATCAATGTAAAAAATAATAAGAGGGAGGGAGGGAAGTTTTGAAGGTGATAAATAAATTTACATCCTTGACTGTGGTAATGGTTTCATAGGTTATAGTTTTCTCTAAACTCCAACGTTGTGTTAAATATTTACAGCTTTTTGTTTGTCCATTATACCTCAATACAGAGATTTTGAAAAAGAGGATAGAAATGTGAATCAAATGTCAGATTTCTACAGTTAAGAGGAATTATATATGGAATTTAAAAAGATGGTAATGATAACCCTGTATGCGAGACAGCAAAAGAGACACGGATGTATAGAACAGTCTTTTGGACTCTGTGGGAGAGAGAGAGGATGGAATGATTTGGGAGAATGGCACTGAAACATGTATAATATCATATAAGAAATGAATCACCAGTCCAAGTTTGATGCAGAATACAGGATGCTTGGGGCTGGTACACTGGGATGACCCAGAGGGATGGTATGGGGAGGGAAGTGGGAGGTGGGGTTCAGAATTGGGAACATGTGTACACCCATGGCGGATTCAAGTTGATGTATGGCAAAATCAATACAATATTGTAAAGTATTTAGCCTCCAATTAAAATAAATAAATTTAAATTAAAAAAAAAGAAAAAAGAGGAATTAAAAAGCTGAGGCTAGTTTGTGAGCTAAATTGAATTATATAGAATAGAATTATCTTGATAAGTATCTCAAAATTAGCAGACAGGTACCATAGAGATCAGCTTTACTCCTCCCTCTCCAACAGGTTTTACTCCAGAAAGAAAGGAGTTGAGTATGATAAATATAATAGGGATGTAATTAGTTCATAAATTCTCCTTGACACTATATAAAACTGAGAGCTAGGCTAAGTTGCAATTATTACATAGAAGATATTTTCATGGGACCATGATAGACATGCATGTATTTCTACATACACCTACGTCTTTGGTCATTTAAATGAAACAATACATTTTTCAAAAAACTCTTTAATTCTGAAGAAGCTTATTTAAGTCACCCAAATGGCTGCTGCATTTAACCCCCCTACAGTTAGGAAAGAATCAGAAGACAAAATGGCAAAACAATTTTAGTCAGTAAAAATATAATACTGCACATATTTTAATTAATTATATTTATAAAGCCCAAATATTTAAAATCTGCCTTCATTTTCCTTCTACTCCTATTTTTAAATCAGTCCATTCAATAATATTTACCAACATATTAATTAGAGGTTTAATAGAAAGAGAATGAGTTTTAAAGTCAAACATGACAAGATTTACTTGTTTTCCCTTTCTTTGTAGCTGTGTGACTATGGCCAAGTTACTGAACTATTCTATAAAAGGGAAACAACAACATTAAATGTAGAAAAACCAGACTTTATATACAACATGTAATAACTGCTATAGATTTTTACTTTACTATATATACAATATATAATATATATAATAATTACTATAGATATGCTGCTGCTAAGTCACTGCAGTCGTGTCCGACTCTGTGCAACCCCATGGACGGCAGCTCACCAGGCTCCCCCATCCCTAGGATTCTCCAGGCAAGAACACTGGAGTGGGTTGCCATTTCCTTCTCCAATGCATGAAAGTGAAAAGTGAAAGTGAAGATGCTCAGTCGTGTCTGGCTCTTAGCAACCCCATGGACTGCAGCCTATCAGGTTCCTCCGTCCATGGAATTCTCCTGGCAAGAGAACTGGAGTCATACTACAGATATAATAATTTATATATATTTATAATATTGCTATAGATTTTACTTTGGTTGGGTCATACTATTAACCCTGTATCCCTCATTTACCTATTTTTGCTAGCTTAAATGAAAACTTGAAGTAGTCGTGAACTGAGATGCCTACCACAGTGATCGGCATTTAGCATGTGCTCAGAAACTTTAAGTTATAAATATTTACTTCTTGTAAATATAGGAATTGTGGTTGATGCTTCCTTAACCCCACAGACTTTTATTAGTAAATCTCATAATAAATGATATTCTTATTTATCTAACATTCTATCTTCTTTTTTTTCCTATTTTGAGTTGTCCTGGGAATCTTTGGTTTTTCTTTTTTATGAATCATTCACCATCTCACTGATCCATCACCATCTGTGTACTAATACCACACTGAGCATCAAAGCACCTCCAGAATCATAAAGAGTTTTTTAAAAGTCACAGAAAAAATATTACTATGAGGGGACTCAGATGATAGGTAATTAGCTATTATTTGGGTGGCAAACCTCAAAAAATAGTTTGATAGATTTTTTTTTTCCTGTAGAATTAAATAGTTTTTTGAGCTTTTTATACAGATAGCCTTAACCTCCACCAGTGATCCCTATTCTTCATTACTGCAACAATCACTCCACAAATACGAAGAAATTCTCAAGTCAGCATAAGAGCACATAATATAAGCCACAGAAACTAGAGCCTGGAAAGATGACCAAAGAATGAAAATTCCATTTCTGCTGGGAGCCAGCGTGAGGAATCCCACCCATGACAAGGTCATGCAGCAGAGTTCTGATGGGCAAGGTCGAGTCAGATCTCAGGTTTTCCCCCTGGTATTTCCTGAGCATGTACCCCAAAAAACCAAAGTCTGCCGACCTTTGTACTCTGCTTTTCCACTCTTCTGACACACACTGGAAAGAGTCAACTCAGAGCTTTGGTCTTCTGCATTTGAAAGGGTGGTACAGCTGCGCATGTGATTGTTTGAGGCCTCCCAACTGCGTGAGATTCATGAGAAGAGTTGATTCATTGGAAAAAACCCTGATGCTGGGAGGGATTGGGGACAGGAAGAGAAGGGGACAACAGAGGATGAGATGGCTGGATGGCATCACGGACTCGATGGACTTGAGTCTGAGTGAACTCCGGGAGATGGTGATGGACAGGGAGGCCTGGCGTGCTGCAATTCATGGGGTTGCAAAGAGTCGGACACAACTGAGCGACTGAACTGAACTGAACTGAACTGCGTGAGGCACAGGAAGCTTAAAACATCCTAGGAATGTAGGGGCTTCAGAGGAGTCAAAATCATTAGAATAGGACTGATTAAAGGTTTCATTTTTTGAGCCAACACTTGCTGCCAAATTTTCATATATTTTATTTGTAGAGATAGTTGGTATATAGAAAAACAGGTAGTAGACCTGGTATTAGCAACATTAGATCTTTGAGTTAAGTACTTTCTTTGTTATAACCCACTGCATCTTTGTTCTATAGGAATGTAACTTTATTTAGTACTTTGAGGGTGATGCAGAGTAAAGAAAAAACACTTCTAGGGAAAAGGAGTTTTCTGGTTGATAGACAATTATCCAGGAAAAGAGCCATAAAAATGTTAACAGGCCTCCTGGCCAGAAGATAATGTAAACCACCTGAGACCTTTTGTATACAGGAGGGTATGCAAAAAGAAAGCCTGGCCTCAATGAGGGTCAGGACTGCTGCCCCTGCATAACTCTGCATATTCCATTATTTCTTTATGTACAACTTGGGGTATATAAGCTGATTTTGAAAAATAAAGTTTTTGGAGTCTTGCACTGACGCTGGGCTTCCCCATGTCATTCTTTTCTCCCCTTTTTCGGCTGAATTCCCATCTGGAGAGGGGAGGCTCACCACGTCTACTTACTTGCCCTGGCTGCTAAGATCCATGCGAAAGGGAGCCTAAGGCGGGGCACCCTTCGATATTCAAGTGGGCACTGGTGGCCTAACATAGATGGTACCAACCTCTTGTCTCGAGGTTTTATTGGTTTTCCCCGTAAACCAAGTTATTCAGCCTCCTTTTCTCTGTCTAAATTTCCTACTATACTATTTCTTCCTAATCAAATCTTATATCTCTAAATATATAAGTTTTCCTCGCCTATCCATCTCCCCTTCGAATCACCCTGGATCCACTGGGGCTGGACCCCGGCACATTTCAAATACAGTCCAAGCTAGACTCAGAAAGCCACAAACTCATAAATGCAGAGATTAAAACTTACAATGCCATTTTAGTAATGTTTTCTGGATAGCCTAATTTTCAGCTACAACTCCTACTTGTTCTGTCTCTCTTCTAAATCAAAACTGAGGAAAAGTCAGATGACAAATGTAGCTTTTGACAATGAAGAGAAAAGACCAGAGAGACACCATGCTATAGTTTCTGCATGTCACAGGAAGAGCAACACACAATGGCAGGGAGAGGAGAAGGCAGGGAAGCAGCCAGCCAGAAGCTCTTCCTCCAGACACAACTGTTTTCAAAGATGTATCGTTCATTCAGTAAATTTTGTGGGGCAGCTCCTGTGAATACTTCATTGTTTGAGGCACAATACAATGGACTTTTGGGAAGCAGTTGTGATCCCAAGATGGATTAAATTTCCTTGTATCACATTGTTTTTGTACATTTTTTTCTTTTTAAAATAAATATTCTGTCTTCAACTGATCAGTCAATATTTATCAGATATCTGCAAATAAAACTCAAAAATAGACAATTTATATTAAAAGCAATCTTCTGGTGCTGGAGAAGACTTTTGCAGTTCCTCGGACTGCAAGGAGATCAAACCAGTCCATCCTAAAGGAAATCAGTCCTGAATATTCATTGGAAGGACTGATGCTGCAGCTGAAGCTCGAATACTTTGGCCACCTGATGTGAAGAGCCAACTCATTGAAAAAGACCTGATGCTGGGAAAGATTGAGGGCAGGAGAAGAAGGGGACGACAGAGGATGAGATGGTTGGATGGCATCACCGACTCAATGAACATGAATTTGAGCAAACTCCAGGAGATTGTGAAGGACAAGGGAGCCTGGCATGCTGCAGCCCATGGGGTCGCAAAGAGTCAGACAAGACTTAGCGACTTAGTTAGCAAGACAAAAACATCTTTGTCTATTAGATCAATTGTCATCATTTGAAAATGGGGGGAATGAAAAAAAGGAAAGAGTAGAAAATAAATTTTAAATTGTTATTCAATGATTTGTTTACCTAACACAGATAAGGTGCTTGTAATGTGTGAGGAGATGTGCCAGGTGCCACAGGAGACAAAAATCTGAATTGAGACAGAAAGGAGACAAACATCTTGCAGGTCTTACTCATTCTCCTGTGATTAAATCCTCCCATTCTTGATTTATACAGACACTGGACTTTAATATTGCCTCTACTCTGCGATCTTCAGCAAGTTACCTAACATCTCTAAGCCTCAACTTCTCCATCTGCAGAGTGGAATTAATAATAACCTTATTAGCCTTTGTATTTAAGTTGTTATAGAGTTTAAACAAATGATGCATAGAAATCATTTTAACACAATGTCTGATATAAAAACAGCTAACAGATATTAATACTTTCTTCTGAGTGTCCATTGAGCTTATGGCACTCACTACTTTTGCCCCATAAACCAAGACTTAACATCTCAGCTCCCAATTAGAAGAATGATAAGGGTGTATATAAAAGATTCGCATTTTTCCCTCCAGAAAATAATCACAGTCTAAGACCATGGGTATCACTTTATTATCTAAGTGAGGAAAAAATTACAGAATCTGCTCCACAGAATTCTAAAAATGTCCTAACACTGAACTGGATCGCTGAAAAATACTTATACTATAAAAAACACAGGATAGAAGCAAGAAATTCGAATTTGGTACCAAGACAGACATAATGTTCTAAGAATTTTAAAAAAGATTACATAATAGTTTTCTTACTTTTCTTTCCTACTGCCCAGTTGACGAGCTGTGTATTGATCTCCATAGTCAAGCAGCACCAGTTGTCGAGAAAAGATGTTCACTTTGTTGCCTATAAATAAATCTTCCAGGTGAAGGTCTTCATATTTTGTCCGCTTTAAAAAGGTGCGATGATTCTTTACATCATGCTGGAATCAAAAACAATACAATAAAACAAATCATTGTCAGCAGGGAATGTTAACCTTATTATAAACTAGAAATAAAGTTATTAATTCTGCTTTATTAAACATAAGGTACATATTATTTCATTTTTGCTACAAGTAATAATTTCTTTTATAATATGCATTTCCTAGTTTAATCCAGTAATAACATAAAAATTACAAATTTGATACTTTTAAACCCTGAAGGGAAATTTTTGTTTATTTCCAATTCATGGTAGCAAATTAGTGCCTCCAAGATGCCAAATTTCTCCTTTCTTGCCTACACAAAATCCAAATACTAGATAGGTCAGCCTGCAAAAGGGACTGTCAGGAACGGGACACAAAGAAATAAGCAGGACCTCTTGGCTCAGTCTTCTACAATCTGACTTTTTGTAGTGATAACAGCATTCAACAATGGTGACATTTATGACCGTGATAATCTTTATCTACAACCACTTGACTACTGATTAATACAAAACATGAATAACCCTACTTCAGTTTTCTAACTGAAAAAACAGTTTTTATTAAAAAATAAAGGCACAAAGTATCTTCTTGTAATGGAATTATAATACCAAAAAATTTTTTAATTTCCCAAATAAAAATAATGTATTTTATTTTTTTCTTTCAGTTTTGTTCAGATATGATTAATGTAAGAGTTTAAGGAGTATGGCATAATGATTTGCTCTTTTACATTATGAAGAGATGACCACAAAAATTCCATGAACATTCATCATCTCACATAGACACAACTAGAAAAAAAGCAGTCCTATTCCTCCCCCAATCCCACCTTTACTCCATTTGCCAACTTTTAAGCAAAGAAAGGCTCATTTACCATTTCAACAGATCCATCCCCGGGATAAAATAAAAGCTCATAACGTCGAAATAGTGAAGCATTTGGATCAAACCACTCTGCGATGAAAACAAACCTCTCACTATGATTCTGCAAAGAAAGAAGAATTTTAACAATAACATACAAAATATAAGCCCTCTTGTAAAAATCCTATGAATTGAAAGAATGACCAAATATTTGCAATGAACAAATCTGCTATTATAATACTTAATAATAATTGAATAATTCTGGTTTTCAACAATATGACAGCTATCAACACATCCTTAGAAATATTTCCGTCTAATTTCTTATTAAATATCCTTAGATATATCAGAGTTGACTTATGAACTTAATACTTCACAGCCACCCAATCATCCTGGGTAAACTGACACTTTTTTAGAACATGAGCTCCTTATCTGACAACTGTGATAATTCAGTACCTCTCCATAAAGTTCTAATTGTTCTAAGTTTAAGATTCCAGCAGTATTAGAATATTGTTGTCATTCAGATTATAGCAAGCATCTTTTCTCTCCTTAGTAATTTCACATGATAGTATCTTTTTATAGAAATAGTGGGAGAATGTGTTAGTCTAGGTCCCCTGAGAAGTAGACAAGATGCCAAGACAGGATTAAACATTCAAGAATCTTACTCCTGTAGAAGAAATTCTGAATGGAAATTCCTAACAGAGAAAATAGGGAGGGATCCAGGGAAAGCAGACAGACCACAATACAGAGTTGACCCTGAGCTGAAGGAGAGAGAGAAGGAAGGTTGGGGGGAACCCTCCTGGATTGCTCTACAATCTAAGGAAGGTTCAGCAAGACATCAAGCAGTGCTCAAGCCAGACAGCCCTCAGAGAGTTCCCTGACTTCCAGGGATGGGTGGACCTGTTTTAGTATCCCTGTTTCTCTCAGCCAAGGGCTGGGAGCCCCTGGAAAACAGGTCCTAAACACAAAAGCAGCAGTAGATTTCAGAGCACAGGAACTAAGGCCCTTTGGTCACTTAAGCTCCCTCTAGATGAAGATCTGTGAGGTGTATACAATGAAACGTAAGTCAAAGATGGCCCTCTTTCCTTGACTGTTAGGCAGAATTTCCCATCACATGCTATAACAGCTTAGCCCCTAAAGGTCCTTCATCACAATAAGCAAATGAGGAAGGAAGAAAGGAATCTAAGGGTTTTGTTACTAAGTCTAGATTTAGCATCTGATTCTCTGGTTAGTGTATATAGATGGATTTATTTTATATTAATAATTCACTTATAAATTCTAATAATAGTATGTCTAGCTATATTTATGATCATATTCATAAGCTATAATAGAGGCACTTTTTAAGACACTTTTATTTTTCCCACAATCATCCAAAAAGACACATTTAAATAATGTGTAGTAGTCAAGAGAAACAATAAGATAAAATAAGAGATACATTATTGTCTTAATACAAGTCTTTCATTATTTTTCATATTAATCCTTATAAATACAGCATTTTATTTTTATTTTTTAATACGACTGCTTAAAATTTAGGTTTCATTGTGTATTCTAGTATTATACTCTCCTTTTAATACAAAATTTAAATAATAGTAGTTTATCAAAAACCTTACTGCTACTGCTACTGCTAAGTTGCATCAGTCTTGCCTGACTCTGTGTGACCCCATAGACGGCAGCCCACCAAGCTCCCCCGTCCCTGGGATTCTCCAGGCAAGAACACTGGAGTGGGTTGCCATTTCCTTCTCCAATGGATGAAAGAGAAAAGTGAAAGTGAAGTTGCTCAGTCATGTCCGACTCTTAGCGACCCCATGGACTGCAGCCTACCAGGCTCCTCCATCCATGGGATTTTCCAGGCAAGAGTACTAGAGTGGGGTGCCATTGACTTCTCTGAAAAACCTTACTACCTATATTAAAATATCCATTTGTTCAAAAGCATTATTGAAATATTTCTTTCATTAAAATAGGTAAAATTGTGAAATAAAAGAAATGATGAGACATGTAATTGAAGGTGAGGCAAATGAAAAACCAATGAGACTTGGTAGTTCCATTTATCCAGGCAGCCTTAACCACAAAACCTGCCAATCATACTCTTTAATTCTACACCAGATGGTAGAATTTTTCATGATTCATTATTCAGAAAACAGCTTTAATACAAAGAAAGTAAACTGAGGAAGTACTGTTTCTGGCTAATAATGCAGCTTATGGCATATCACTACTGCTTTCCAAGAACAACCAGAAAAATAGGATATTAAAAAAAAATAAAGGATCTATCTGATGACATTGGAGAGCACCTAAGACAGCCAGATTTGATAATCTAAGATTCAGAAAGAAAGGAAGCTCACTGAGGTGAGCACAGTACTTTTTATGCTGCTTTTACCTGAGGACATTGCTGAGGCTCAAGTCAAGCTAGATAAGAGACGAAGAAGCCCAAGAAGCCGATAGAGGAAGGCTGTCTAGAGGCAGAGAAGCTAGCAGAGACTTTGACAAGGTCATGGGGATAAGTAGACAGATATTGAAATCTGAGCCTACCAAACCAGCCAAAACTGGAGTGCAAAGATCCTAGAGAAAATGAAATCATAGAGAAGTGAGCTCAAGCCTGTGTTTGTTCAACAGAGCTTTCAGTAGCCTTTCTGTTGTATCTCCTGGAACATCACACTCCAGGAGCATGGGTAAACTAAAGGCAAACTAATACTAACAAAATTTGAAACAGGTTTTGTATTCACACAATGCTTAGCCCTTAATCATGCTGAAGTGATATTTCCTCTATTTTAGTGCCTGAATCTCCAGAAATGGAAATAAAGGTTTTCCTATGCAATGACAAGCTTTCAAAGATAAACGACGAGATATACCAAAAAAGAAGACCAACAGGAAAAAAAGAGACAACAGAAAGAAATCCATGAATACCCTAGTTATCAGACAAAATTTTCAAAATAAGTATGAAAAATATATGTCAAGGTTAATAATTTCACCAGAGAACCAGAATCTACTTTTTTAATCAATAAGAAATTAAAGAATGAAAAGCAATTGTACACAACATTCTATTACTAAGAAAATTACCCTTCAAAATGTAAAGGTGAAATAAAGATATTTTCAGACAAGTAAAAACAAAAGATTTATTGCCACTGGAAGTTCTGAAAGAAAATGGTTCAAGATGATTCAAGAAATAGAAGGAAACCATTGTTTCCAAAAACAATGGAAATATAAGTATGTGGGTAAATCTAAATAAATAAAATTACAATAATGTCTTGTGGTATATAAAATAAGTAGAACTTGAATGCAGGTCAATTAGAATTTACAGAGAGTGAGGGGAAGACAATATTCTTTAAATCATGTGAAGCAAAAAAAATTATCTCCTAAATCAGCTGCTCAATCTTTTCTCAAATTCCAATGAACATCAGTGAAGAGAATATCTAAGATAATAGGCACACAAACTGGAGACATTCTGTTCAATTTTTTACCCTCTGTTCTGTTAGAATGACTTTTCTTCATCTCCGAGTACTCAGACAACATGAAAACAATTCTCAAAATATTTAATAAATCAGTGCCATTCAAACTTTAAGACACTAATAATAACCATTAATCATGACAATATGGCAACCCACTCCAGTGTTCTTGCCTGGAAAATCCCATGGATGGAGGAGCCTGATAGGCTGAAGTCCATGGGGTCGCTAAGAGTCGGACACGACTGAGTGACTTCACTTTCACTTTTCTCTTTCATCCATTGGAGAAGGAAATGGCAACCCACTCCAGTGATCTCACCTGGAGAATCCCAGGGACGGGAGAACCTGGTGGGCTGCCATCTACGGGGTCGCACAGAGTCGGGCACGACTGAAGTGACTTAGCAGTAGCAGTAGCATGACAATAAAAATAATAATTTTTAGAATACCTACTAAATAGCAGGTTCTTTACATATATTATCTCTTTCCATTCTCATGACAGACAATGTAGGTTGACAGAAACAGGGGTACTATTTCATGGACAAGAACAGTAAAGCTCACATAATTTGAACACTGGTCCAAGGTCACACAACAAAAAATGAGTAAGTCACCACTCAAACTTTTGTCTGAAGACAAAACCCATATTTTGTCCCATTAAACTGCATCACCTACATAAAATGATACAAAAGTCAGTGTTAAAGGAAGTACTCGTTCACTGGGCCTAAATTAATGGTGAACTGAAGTATTTAACTACTCCTCCACGTAAAGTTAAATAATCCTATTTCAAGGTCAATTTTGCAACATTTAATGATCATGTAGGAGAAAGGGAATAGATTATTATAAAATAGGATAAGGAAATCAAGTTGTTCCCTGTGACATCAAACATACTTAACAAAATATCTCATTTCAATTAAATCCCAACTCCAGAATCTTAAGAAATCAAGTCAGTGAGGTGTGCCCTTATACAATACCAAAAAAAACTAGTAAATATAGAACTACATTTTAAAACGCATATAATATTCATATGGAAATGCAAGAGACCCAGCATAGCTAAAACAATTTCAAAAATGAAAAACAAAGTTGGAAGACTCACATTTTCTATTTTCAAACGTACTGCAAAGCTACAGTAATCAAGACAGTATACTACTGGCATAGAATAGATATAGGTTAATCTAAGAGGAGAGAGTCCAGAAACAAGCTCATACATATCTGACCAACTGATTTTCATCAAGGTCACCAAGACCATTCAAATGGGGAGAGATTAGTCTTTCAACTAATAGTTCAGGGACAACTGGATATCATAGACCAAAAAAATAACATTGTATCCCTACCTCACTCTATATACAAAAATTAACTCAAAATGGATCACAGACTAAACAAGAACTAAGCTAGAAAAACTGTTGGAATGAAACATTTGTGACTTTGGGTTAGGCAATGGTTTCTTAGATAAGACACCAAAATCACAAATGATCAAAAAAACAGAACAGCAAAAACACAGATAATTTGGACTCTAAATCATCAAGGGAGCAAAATGACAAGCCATCAAACTGGAGAAAATACTTAGAATTTATATATCTGATCAGGGAGAGTCTAGACCAAGAATTTTAAGTACTCGATAATAAAAGACAACCCAGTTACAAAATGGACAAAGGATCTAAGTAGACATTTTCCCTCAGAAGATATCAGAAGACACACAAAGAGCCAATAAACCTATGAAAAGATGCTCAATACCACTAGCTATTAGGGAAATGGAAATAAAAACTGCAACGAGATAGTACCTCTCACACACCTAAATGGCTATAATAAGAAAGATATACAATAACAAATGTTGGTGAGGATGTAGAGAAAATGAAACATATATTTTGCTGGTAGAAATATAAAATGATGCAGTTACTCTGAAAAACAATTTGGCAATTCCTCAGAATGTCTACCTGCAATGAGGGAGACCTGGGTTTGATCTCTGGGTTGGGAAGATTCCCTGGAAGAGGGCATGGCAACCCACTCTAGTATTCTTGCCTGGAGAATCCCCATGAACAGAGGAGCTTGGTGGGCTACAGTCTATGGGGTCTCAAAGAGTTGGATACAACTAAGCACAGCACAGCAGCAAAATGTTAAACACAGAGTTATATATGACCCAGCAATTCCACTCCCAGATACAAACCCAAGAGAAATGAAAATATAGTATATACCCATACAAAACCTCTTGAAGTCTTGACATATACAGTTTCACAATAGCACCTACGTACAAAGAAAAAAAATATAATCTCTCAAAAAATTAGCTCATTCCTTCACCTAATAACTGTGATTGGCCTCAATGAGACTGTTAAAAAACTATATATGAATAATGGAACTTCTGTTATAGAAGAAGAAAGTAACAAGAAAGTACTGTTTCTTCTATGAAAAAAGGTTTATCGTGCCAAGTAAAAATTATATCCAAATTTGACTTAACCTTAACCTTTGCAGTAGAAAATGGTTATTTCCTAGAGTCAAAAGATGTCTAGAGATGTAACAGTGATACATCTGGACTTGGCAGAGAGCAATGACACATGGGAACATCCCATTCAGGCTGCCTTTCAACTAGCTGCCTCATTACACACACACACACACACACACACACACGAGCACACACCCACAATCCACACACCTAAACACCTTACCTTTTAAATTTTAAGAATTTTATTTTTAGCTAAGTAGAGCCAAATCTAGCAAAGAACTCAATTCCTTTTTTTCACTAATGTCAGAGCTGAATACCATTGTGTTCAAACTCTTCATTTTATGGATAAAGAAACTGAGGCAAGCAAATATATATTACACCCATAAAGCCACAGACCTAGTTGATGACTGAGCTAAAACTGGAAGCTCCACTTGCTATGACTCAGATATTTCCATAATACTGGGCTTCCGGGGCCTACTCAAGAAGGAGAAACTAACACTTTAGTCACACACAAGAACACCTCCAGTTTTCTGTCAGATCTTCGGATGAGAATGTCACTGCCTGGATAATCACAGGGACAACAAAGATTTCCGTTTCTGTCAGAAATGCCATCATGCAGAATATTTAAAAAGTATGCTCTAGCACAGAAACACTTTTCCTTAAATATGCCAAATCATTTTCCTTCTGAACATTTCAAATATAACATATATAATAAAACACTTTTATTGTTTATATACAATAAAGCATTCAAGCACACTTTGTTCTGACTTTGTCAATAACCACTAAGGTGTCATCAAACTTTTCAAATGTTATAAGCAGATATCCACACAATGAGATTCAGAACATGTGTGTGCTTGCTCAGTCACTCAGTTGTGTCCTCCTCTGTGACCCCATGGGCTGTATACAACCCGCCAGGCTCTTCTGTCCACGGTATTTCCCAGGCAAGAACACTGGAGTAGGTCCTTCTCCAGGGGACCTTCCCAACCCAGGGATCAAACCTGGGTTTATAAAAATCATTGTAAACAATTATGTATCAGATATATGATACAAAAGAGATTGGGATAATTAACATTAAAAGTTTAAGATTTACTTTTCTTCTACTCCTTTGTATTTTATATAAAAACATATTAAAAGCTTAAAAAAACTTTATATAAAAAGTACCAAAAAATAAATTTTCTATAAAAATCTTCATTTAAAAGATATAAGAACATTTTAAAATATTTTACATTGTAGAACTTCTAGTGAGCAGACAATTGGATACAGCATTTTTTATTTTATCTTAAGCTTTCCCCTCCTCTCCCCTTATAAAACAGAAAGATTGATGCAGTTGGGAGAGGAATGTTTTGAAGCAAAATGCATTCTTAAGTAGCAGTGGAATACAGAGAAAGTAGAAGAGGACAAATCCCCAACACAAAAGCATTTCAGAATGAGGAAGGAACAAGTTCTAAAACCATGATTTCAGAACTAAGAAAAAGGAAAATCATTCAGATTTTTATAAGAAAAGGCTATTAGTGTTATACAGGTCTCAGTACAAAGCAGAGTCATATGTGGAAGTTTCTATATATTATATTAAAATTTGAGTTTGACTTTCAGTTAATGTAAGCATTAGCCATAATAAAAACAAGTGGTGTGTTTAGAGTACGGTCCTGGAGTTAAACAACCTACAACTAACTAGCTCCTAACTTCAATATGCTCAGTCTCCAAATAAAGTTAATGTGAGCACATTTGTGAAAGGGTCTGCTACACAATGTGGAAAACTGAAAAGGTCTTTTGTTAGAGCCAAAAGGCACTGGCTAATGTTCAAAAGCAAACAAAACAATGAATTTTTTATACTGTCAATAAATCAGAATGATTAAAGATCAGATGCAAATTAGCAAAATTTAAGATGAGAATTTCAGGATGAAATGATCACTTTTTAATCTCAGAGCATTAACAACATCTACAATTCTTAGAAGATTTAAAATTACAGCTTAGATTTTAGAAGAAACTGACACAGGGTTCTGCAAGTGAGCATTCACCTGAAGGGCTGTATGAGAGTGTGTTCAGTCTCATGTCTGCAGTTCAAACAGTGTACTTCAGTTTTCTTTTGAATTAATAAAATGCTTACAACTGTCAAAGTGACTTGCTTCAACCTATTTATATCTTTCTTTATATGACAAACATAGACAGTGTATTAAAAAGTAGAGACATTACTTTGCTGACAAAGTTCCATATAATAATCAAAGCTACGATTTTTCCAGTCATCATGTACAAATGTGAGAGTTGGACCATAAAGAAAACTGAGCACCGAATTGATGCTTTTGAACTGTAGTGTTGGAGAAGACTCCTGAGAGTCCCTTGGACTGCAAGGAGATCAAACCAATCAATTCTAAAGGAAATCAACCCTGAATATTCATTGGAAGGACTGATGCTCAAGTTGAAGCTCCAATACTTTAGCCACCTGATGTGAAGAGCCAACTCATTGGAAAAGACCCTGAGGCTGGGAAAGACTGAAGGCAGGAGGAAAAGGGGATGGCATCACCGACTCAATGGACTCAATGAGTTTGAGCAAACTCCTGGAGATACTGAAGGACAAGGAAGCCTGGCATGCGGCAGTCCATGGGATCGCAAAGAGTCAGACACAACTTAGCAACTAAACAACAAATACAAATTTACCACAATTGCAGCATAGGCCTCACTACTTACATGCTGAAAAGGAGAAGGCAAGGCCACTACACCTTATTATGTCATCTGATTTCCAGCCATCAGTTCATGCATTCAACAGATTGAGCACTTACCACTTTCTGTATACTATGCTAGGTACTCGCATATGACATGACAATGATGATAAGAAACAAACATCGACTTTGCCTTCCTAGACCTTATTATCTAGCAGAGAATAGACAATCAATCACACAAATACTTTTTTTAACAAAAAAGAAGGAAAAGAATCTATTGTGTTACTCTTATTTATTTCTAAGAACTTAGAACTAGAACTCCTGGCTCTAAATTCACTGTTCTACTACATTACAACAACTCAGTTAAGTAGGTCATTTAATTTTTCTCTCATCTTACTCAAAACTCATTTTATACTGTTTATATAACTACTCATCAGAATGTGCTGTAAAGCACTTTACAACTTTTATTTTTAATTTCCCTTTGACGGTATGCATTTTTTAAATGTTGAAAAACCTTAGATTATTTTTCTAAACTTATTTTGTAACACCTTCTAAAAAAGGAAAATGTCATTTTAAAATGTACCATATGAAAATTCCTGTCTATTCAAACGACATTCTGGAATGAATCATCTCCCAGTGCAGTCACTGCAGTCATTTTTTTAAAATAGTAGGATTATACCATGTACATGCTGATTACTTAGGTAAGTTTCTTTCATTAATTTTGAAAACAGTTTTCCTTCTTTCAAGTCCTTTTTAAAAAATAGGTTATCAACAGTAGAAATAATAATGTTCTTTTATAAAACAGGTAAAATTTAATAAACATATATATGTTGATTAAAGTATGGTAATGAATAAACTTGCATAAATGCTGGAAGAAAGGACAGGATTAACATAGATGAGTTAGCCACATTCTGGCCTTTTTTATTACCTGAACTTTTTCTACCACCAAATTCAGGGATTGGAGCATTCTCTTCACTGCCCATATCTCCTGTACTTACAGTTAGTTATGTCCTCATCATCAGGCTTTCCAATGCAAAAGTACTTTCACATATTCCTAATGCACTAGCCTCTCTTTCTTTCACCTCCTTCCTTATCCATTGCAGATTCCTTGATTTGTCATTTCAATCACACTCCTAACAGTTCTTTTCATTGTACCATTTGGCCAACTCAACTCTAAATGAAATTAACTATTGTGCTTTCTCTGTGCTTGCAGGGGAATTTACAGCTTTGTAATTTATTAATATATTTAGGTCTGTGATCCATTTTGAGTTAATTTTGTGAAGGATATAAGCTTTGTGTCTAGTCATTCATTTTGAATGGTATATATATCAAAGAGTGAGTGAGCATTCAGGTCTTCCTAAAAATTAGTCTTAATCAATGATAATATAAACATTTTCACATTGCATCAAGCATACATTACTGAGTAGAATATAAAATTCACATAATTGGTAAGATTAAAATAGGTGATTTTAAGGAAATTTCAACCAATGTTGGAATTCCAGGTGATGTGACATTTGAAGGGCAACTAAGCCTTTGGAGGGGCTTCCCTGGTGGCTCAGTGAGAACCAGCCTCTGGAGTAGGGGGTGTGGTTCAATCCCTGGGTCAGGAAGATCCCCTGGAGAAGAAAATGGCAACCCACTCCAGTATTCTGGCCTGGAGAATCCCATGGACAGAGGAGCCTGGTGAGCTACAGGCCATGGGGTTGCAAAGAGTCGGACAGGACTTGGTGACTAAACAATTACAAGCCTTTGGAAAATCATATTATACCACACCTCTTTGTCATTGCTTGAAGGAAGGCTCAGCCCTAAATGGATCATATGAAACTAATAATCTTTTCCATGCATATGTGCTTTTAAAAATCCCTTAGTTCGAGCGTAAGTTTATTAAACTTGTGCCAAAAATATAATTGTACTTTGGCCTCATACAGTTCAATATTGGTGGTGGTGGTGGCGGCTTAGTCACTAACTTGTGTCCAATTCTTGCACCTCTTGGACTGTAGCTCTTCTGTCCGTGGGATTCACAAAGCAGGAATACCGGAATGGGTTGCCATTTCCTTCTCCAGAGGATCTTTGCAACCCAGGAATCAAACCCAGGTCTCCTGCACCGCAGGCAGATTCTTTACTGACTGAGCCACGAGGGAATCCCACACTTCAATATTACTGGTCAGAAAAAAAATTCCAGAAATATTGCCATTTGCAACAACATGGACGGACCTACTATACTAAGTGAAGTAAGTTAAACACAGACAAATATTAGGATATCACTAATCTGTGGAATCTAAAAAATAATACAATGTATCTATATGAAAAACAGAAATATACAGAGAAAGAAAACAAATGATTACCAAATTGGGAAGCGGGTGAGGGATAAATGAGGACTGTGTGGATCACAATAAACTGTGGAAAATTCTGAAAGAGATGGGAATACCAGACCACCTGACCTGCCTCTTGAGAAACCGATATGCAGGTCAGGAAGCAACAGTTAGAACTGGACATGGAACAACAGACTGGTTCCAAATAGGAAAAGGAGTACGTCAAGGCTGTATGTTGTCACCCTGCTTATTTAACATATACAGAGTACATCATGAGAAATGCTGGGCTGGAAGAAGCACAAGCTAGAATCAAGACTGCCGGGAGAAATATCAATAACCTCAGACGTGCAGATGACACCATCCTTATGGCAGAAAGTGAAGAGGAACTAAAAAGCCTATTGATGAAAGTGAAAGAGGAGAGTGAAAAAGCTGGCTTAAAGCTCAACATTCAGAAAACGAAGATCATGGCATTCGGTCCCATCACTTCATGGGAAATAGACGGGGAAACAGTGGAAACAGTGTCAGACTTTATTTTGGGGGGCTCCAAAATCACTGCAGATGCTGATTTCAGCCATGAAATTAAAAGTCACTTACTCCTTGGAAGGAAAGTTATGACCAACCTACACAGCATATCAAAAGCAGAGACATTACTTTGCCAGCAAAGGTCCATCTAGTCAAGGCTATGGTTTTTCCAGTGGTCATGTATGGATGTGAGAGTTGGACTGTGAAGAAAGCTGAGCGTCGAAGAATTGATGCTTTTGAACTGCGGTGTTAGAGAAGACTCTTGCGAGTCCCTTGGACTGCAGGGATCCAACCAGTCCATTCTAAAGGAGATCAGTCCTGGGTGTTCTTTGGAAGGAATGATGCTAAAGCTGAAACTCCAGTACTTTGGCCACCTCATGCGAAGAGTTGACTCATTGGAAAAGACTCTGATGCTGGGAGGGATTGGGGGCAGGAGGAGAAGGGGATGACAGAGGATGAGATGGCTGGATGGCATCACCGACTCGACGGATGTGAATTTGAGTGAACTCCGGGAGTTGGTGATGGACAGGGAGGCTTGGCGTGCTGCAATTCATGGGGTCACAAAGAGTCGGACACGACTGAGCGACTAAACTGAACTGAAGTGAGGAGATTAACAGATATACATTACTATATATAAAACAGATAAACAACAAGGATTTCCTATGTAGCACAGGGAATAATCTCAATATTTTGTAAAAATCTATAATGGAAAATAATCTGAAAAATATATGTATGTATGCATTCTTGGCTGTACACCTGAAACGAACACAGTATTGTTATTGTAAATCTATTCTGCTTCAATTTGAAAAAAGAAAGATTCCATTTCTGACGACACTATAGCAGTCAATCAACAAATACAGACTGGCTCTGGCACCACCAGTACTGCTCAGTGCAGGGCCGTTGCTCGTCGTTCAGCGGCTCAGTCATCTCCAACTCTTTGCGACCGCACGGACTGCAGCATGCCAGCCTTCCCTGTCCTTCACCATCTCCTGGAGTTTGCTCAAACCCATGTCCATTGAGTCGGTGATGCCATCCAACCACCTCATCCTCTGTCATCCCCTTCTAATCCTGCCTTCAACCTTTCCCAGCATCAGAGTCTTTTTCAATGAGTAGGCTCTTCACATCAGGTGGCCAAAAGTACTGGAGCTTCAACTTCAACATCAGTCCTTCCACTAAATATTCAGGGTCGATTTTCTTTAGGATTGACTGATTTTACCTTCTTGAAGTCCAAGGGACTCTCAAGAGTCTTCTCTAACACTCTTGCTGGTAGCTTCAGCAAATGACATGGCTCTGAGCTGTGTTGCTTGAACAGAAAATCCAGGAAACTGTAGAGTTTTCTTTTAGAGTCAGATAGAAAACACTTCAGGATAGCTAAGAACACGGACTCTAGAGTCAGACAGACCTGGGGTTGGTGACACAGACAAGATAAACCTCCGAGCCTCAGGTTCACTCCCCACAACATGGGAATAGTAATAGTACTTTCCTTAGAGAGTAGTTATGTGGAGTAGATGACTAGTGTATATAAAGCCCTAGGATTTCTGTTACTTAGGTCTTATAGCAGTGATTTGTTGGGACACCTGTCACTTGTGAGCTACACTGCACACAGGTGTTTTACTGGCCTTTCTCTGATACTCAAGAAGGGGCTCTTTGAATTAGTGACACTGCAGCCTGCACAGGAACAAATCCTAATAAATAGTTTTTTAAAGGTTTTTGCAGAAGAAAAAAAAAAAAATCAGTGGGAAGGAAGAAGTCTGTGACAAAGAGAAAACTGTGAATGCGACTAAAATTTTATTATGAAAAGAACAGCTACTGAACATATATACCTATTTCTGCAATAAGTTAATTTTTTACAAAGGGCATGTAGCAAATCAGAGTCAGTACAAATTTTTGCCCTTTAAAGAGCTCAGACAAAATTATGGCTGTGTTTTTATCGATAATAAATTGAGTACCAATTTTCTTCTTAAATTTTATGGTGTCATCTTTTACACGTTAATCATTAGTATTATAACTCAAACTTCTCAAAGGAAAGGTACCACTGGAAAAAAATCATAAATTACATGAATAAACACAAAATTATTGCTGCAATTTGTAGATGTAAAAACATAAACCATGTGCCTTGGTGTGGCATGAAAACACTGAGATGATGGAAAATAATAAGAAAACATTCACATTCTATAGCTAATATAATGTTATACTTACTAGCAAACTGTATGTTCAAAGAAGCAGGTATCATATCTTACCATTGAACTACTCTAAGATTCAAAATTAACTATGTGCCCAGTTACCAAGACCAAGAAGAAATCTAAGAAGCTATGTGAATGTTTATGAAATAGGAGTAAAATCTGAAGACTCTCCCTCCAATTCCACAAAAGAAAGCAGAGATGTTCCATATCTTACTTAAAAGAGAGAAATGGGTACTTATAAGAAAGCATGCCAGTCCAAAGCTTCTCTGGTATCTAAAATAAAGCACAGAAAATTATTTTCAAATAAGTTATCTAAATCTTCATTTAACAGCTCAACAGTGAAATAAAATGTCTACTTAAGGCAACTTTTCACATAATCTTTTATTCCTGATAGCAATAAGCCTGAGACAAAGGCAGGCTTTCTTTCATTTGAAAATGAAAATCATACTCATTATCTGATCCCACATCAATTATAAATTCAGAAGAAACAAAATAAAATATTAATATGGATAGAAATGTACTTCCCCCATATATAAGCATTTGGGTTTACGAGTTCATGGGTATATGTGCATTTATGTATATATTAACTGAAGATGAATATTTCCGAATAATACATGATAATAGTAAAAATTATCTTTACTGCTTTTTACAAATGAACTACAAGGTTTCTGAAGAGCAGTTCTGATTTTAAATTGCTCCACTGGGATGGAGCTCCTTAACAAGTATGTTGTTCTTCCAGGGACCCTTTATTTTCATAAGGCCTCAAGGGGATACTGGAAAAATAAGGTATCGGCACAAATGTCACCACCGTTAAACACTTAAAATGCTTACAAAGAAGAAAAGGAAGGAAGGAAGATGGTTCCATCATTGTATTGGTTTTTTTTAGGGTACCAGCGATCGTTATCTTGCATAAATCAGGGGGATCCACTGTTTACATTTGATTACTTGTACTCATGACTCTTTTTGGCATCTGGTCCAATCACTTCATGGGAAACAAATGGGGAAACAGTGGAAACAGTGTCAGACTTTATTTTGGGGGGCTCCAAAATCACTGCAGAATTGCAGCCATGAAATTAAAAGATGCTTACTCCTTGGAAGGAAAGTTATGACCAACCTACACAGCATATCAAAAGCAGAGACATTACTTTGCCAGCAAAGGTCCATCTAGTCAAAGCTACGGTTTTTCCATTGGTCATGTATGGATGTGAGAGTTGGACTGTGAAGAAAGCTGAGCACCGAAGAATTGATGCTTTTGAACTGTGGTGCTGGAGAAGACTCTTGAGAGTCCCTTGGACTGAGAGGAGATCCAACCAGTCCATTCTAAAGGAGATCAGTCCTGGGTGTTCATTGGAAGGACTGATGCTAAAGCTGAAACTCCAGTACTTTGGCCACCTCATGCGAAGGGTTGACTCACTGGAAAAGACTCTGATGCTGGGAGGGACTGGGGACAGGAGAAGAAGGGGACGACAGAGGATGAGATGGCTGGATGGCATCACCGACTCGATGGACGTGAGTCTGAGTGAACTCCGGGAGTTGGTGATGGACAGGGAGGCCATTCATGGGGTCGCAAAGAGTCGGACATGACCGAGCAACTGAACTGAACTGATGACTCTTTTAGTGTTCTCTAAACTGTCACTATTTTAATTAACCTTTACAGATTTTATTTACCTTTCACAACAGTTAGAACCAAATACTGAGTCAAGCAAATTGGGGCGGGGGTGGGGAAGGGAGATTAACCATACATTAGGCACAGGTACTACACTCTCAATGTTAATCCTCACCACAAACCTGTTACATAGGTACCCCACCCCCCAACACTGACCCATGAAAACAGACATTCAGAGAGGTTAATTGCCAGAGGTTATAGAGATCACCACCCTTATGGCAGAAAGTGAAGAGAAACTAAAAAGCCTCTTGACAAAAGTGAAAGAGGAGAGTGAAAAAGTTGGCTTAAAGCTCAACAGTCAGAAAACTAAGATCATGGCATCTGGTCCCATCACTTCATGGGAAATAGTTGAGGAAACAGTGGAAACAGTGTCAGACTTTATTTTGGGGGCTCCAAAATCACTGCAGATGCTGATTGCAGCCATGAAATTAAAAGACGCTTACTCCTTGGAAGGAAAGTTATGACCAACCTAGATGGCATATTCAAAAGCAGAGACATTACTTTGCCAACAAAGGTCCATCTAGTCAAGGCTATGGTTTTTCCTGTGGTCATGTATGGATGTGAGAGTTGGACTGTGAAGAAAGCTGAGCACCAAAGAATTGATGCCTTTGAACTGTGGTGCTGGAGAAGACTCTTGCGAGTCCCTTGGACTGCAAGGAGATCCAACCAGTCCATCCTAAAGGAGACCAGTCCTGGGTGTTCACTGGAAGGACTGATGCTAAAGCTGAAACTCCAATACTTTGGCCACCTCATGCAAAGAGTTGACTCACTGGAAACAACTCTGATGCTGGGAGGGATTGGGAACAAGAGAAGAAGGGGACGACAGAGGATAAGATGGCTGGATGGCATCACTGACTCAATGCACATGAGTTTGGGTGAACTCCGGAAGTCAGAGATGGACAGGGAGGCCTGGTGTGCTGTGATTCATGGGGTCACAAAGACTTGGACACGACTGAGCAACTGAACTGATAGACATCATACTGCTAGTCAGAGCCAGTGCTGGAAATCAAAGGTTTGTCCGATGCCAAAAAATTGATGCTTATTTTCAGATACTGAAAGCACTGAATCAAGACATATAACAAAATCAGGAGTTCTGGATCAGCCAGAAGAGCAGCAGAGATGGGAGGCAGTGAGGAAGGTAGTCTGTCTACAAGGCACATCTCAACACAAAAGTGGGCTGCAATAATAAACCAGAGGAGATGATTACAATGAAAACTCTGGCCTCAATCCAAGGAAAAACAGGAGCCATTCCAAGTTACAGGATTCTGTCAAGGGTACTGAGGCCTCTCAAGTGTTTCTGGCAGTTGTATTTAAAATGCGTTATAGGAGATCATGGAGAAGGAGTTACTCGAGGTCAACACAAGACTCCTAGGGAACGAAAGTCAGTTCATGGAATAGAAAAACATAGATAGAAGAGAAAATACTGCAGTGGCAACAGTGATAGGATGTAGTGGTGTGGATTCAGAGACACAGAAGATGTTTGTCAGAAATGTCTTTATTTCACCTCCACTATTTTGAAGGGTACCTTTGCTAGTTATATAATTTGATAGTGGAGAACTAACAGTTATTCAGGAATGCATCTCGGAGAACAATACTTTGGAGTCTTCTACCCCAAAACTGTAACTGAAGAGAAGACTATCCCAAATAACTTCAGTTATTCAAAGAAATGCATCTTTTAAAACGTAATGTTATTAGGTACCAAGCATCTACTATATGTCTGAAACATAGTACTGTACATCTAGTTTCTGAAATTGTGAAAAATGAGATTTTTAAATGGCTGCTACTTACATATTTTACAATTACAGAACTGCAAAGGGTCATTGTTAAGAGAAAAATACTAATTGAGAGTCATCAAAGAACAAAATATTATATTGGGCACAGAGGATAGGAGTGGAAAATGTTTACAAAATTGAATAAATAAGACTGTTGAATGACTCTAGAATCAAAATGAGAAAAGCACAGTTATTAAAGTTATTTTTAAAAAATCATAGAAAGTATATGTAATACAGGAAAAATTACTTATTATTATACAATATAATTTTTTCCATGTTTAAAATCCTATTACACTAGTGGCTTTCAAATTTTTGACTATCACAGTAATAACTTCAGATTATGACCCAATATACACTTATTAATACATGTAAATATGTTACTGATAAATGTCACAGAGCAGTATTTATCCTTATTATACACTGTGTACTAAGATATTTTTTCTTTTCTTTTTATTTTATATTGGAGTATGGTTGATTAACAATGCTGTGTTAGTTTTGGGTGTATAGCAAAGTGATTCAGTTATACATATATGAATAGCCATTCTTTTTCAACTTACCAACCTATTTCTTATTCCAGTCTTTTTTTAATACATCAATGGAGTCCCACTAAACTGACTTTACAACTTAACAAATATAGCCAAAATCTTTGAAAAACACTGTTATTACCTCTCATGCTCCCTTCACATACTCTCCTTTGCTCTCAGGCTCACCATCCTCACCTTACTGAAACCAAGCAATATATCAGTCATTAAAATAAATGCGCTGAACTGAAAACAGACTACAAAGGGGAAACAATCATACATTCACACTGGCTACTGACCCATCCATGCACAGACAGAGTAGTAGCTCAAAATGAAGAGGAAATTACAACTCTGTGGTTCAGTAAGGTTATAAGCAAACAACCTATGATGCTATGGGGTCTGGGCTGCATGGCACAAATAGTCAAACTGCTTAAAATTCTCATAGAAAGATGAAGCATAAAAGAATCAGTGCTTCTGAAATAAATTATCTGAAACAGAGTCCAGTGAAAAAGCCATATAACACTTCACTAGGTCTAAACACTCCAGTACTCTTGCCTGGAGAATCCCAGGGATGGAGGAGCCTGGTAGGCTCCAGTCCATGGGGTCGCTAAGTCAGACATGACTGAGCAACTTCACTTTCACTTTTCACTTTCATGCATTGGAGAAGGAAACGGCAACCCACTCCAGTATCCTTGCCTGGAGAATCCCAGGGACGGGGAGCCTGCTGGGCTGCCGTCTATGAGGTCGCACAGAGTTGGACTCGACTGACGCGACTTAGCAGCAGCAGCAGCAGGTCTAAATAATTACATTCTAGCTAACAAGAATTATCACTTCTGCAGAATTAGTTTAATAGCTAAAGAAAAGAAAGAAAGTCATTCAGTCATGTCTGACTCTCTGTGACCCTATGGACTGTAGCCCACCAGGCTCCTCTGTCCATGGGATTTTCCAGGCAAGAATATTGGAGTGGGTTGCCACTTCCTTCTCCAGGGGAATCTTCCCAACCCAGGGATCAAATTTGGGTCTCCTGCATTGCATCTGAGCCACCAGGGAATCCCCTTAAAAGCTAAACACCAAATTTAAAATGTGCATTATTTAAATATTTATTGTACAAATTATTTGAACCTATGGATCATAACTCAATGCCACTTAATGCCACTTAGAAGTTTTACCTCTTCCAGCAAACAATGAAGTACTTGGCAATTTTTTTTTTTAATGTATCAAATTGCTGCAAGTTTTGTTACCATAGTTCTCATTACATTTTCCCACTTGCCCAAGAATTGAAAGTGAACTTTTGCACTTCCCTCATTTCCCATGGCATCTCACAATTCAGCCATGGTCTATTAATCAATACAAGTTTAACAAAACATTCTCATTACTATTTTAAAAAATACTTTAGTCAACTGTAGGGAACTAGGAAATTTTGGCTAAAGTTTTAAACTACTAGTTCTCTTCTTAACTGGACAGCAGTAAGCACCCTCTGTTGTATTTTTATTACTAACAGAAGCAGAAGGTATTAAGAGGTGACAAGAATACACAGAAGAACTATACAAAAAAGATCTTCACGACCCAGATAATCACAATGGTGTGGTCATCCACTGAGAGCCAGGCATCCTGCAGTGTGAAGTCAAGTGGGTCTTAGGAAGCATCACTATGAACAGAGCTAGTGGAGGTGATGGAATTCCAGTTGAGCTATTTCAAATCCTAAAAGATGATGCTGAGAAAGTGCTACATTCAATATGCCAGCAAATTTGGAAAACTCAGCAGTGGTCACAGGACTGGAAAAGGTCAGCTTTCATTCCAATCCCAAAGAAAGGCAATGCCAAAGAATGTTCAAACTACTGCACAATTGCACTCATCTTACACACTAGCAAAGTAATGCTCAAAATTCTACCAGCCAGGCTTCAACAGTACATGAACTGTGAATTTCCAGATGTTCAAGCTGCCTTTAGAAAAGGCAGAAGAACCAGAGATCAAATTGCCAACATCCGCAGGATTGCCAACATCCGCAGGATCATCGAAAAGACAACAGAGTTTCAGAAAAATATCTATTTCTGCTTTATTGACTATGCCAAAGCCTTTAACTGTGTGGATCACAATAAACTGTGGAAGATTCTTAAAGAGATGGGAATACCAGACCACCTGACCTGCCTCCTGAGAGGTCTGTATGCAGGACAAGAAGCAATAGTTAGAACCGAACATGGAAAAACAGACTGGTTCCAAATCAGGAAAGGAGTACGTCAAGGTTGTATATTGTCACCCTGCTTACTTACTTTATATGCAGAGTACATAATGAGAAAGGCTAGGCTGGATGAAGCACAAGCTAGAATCAAGACTGCCGGGAGAAATATCAATGACCTCAGATATGCAGATGACACCACCCTTATGGGAGAAAGTGAAGACTTAAAGAGCCTCTTGATGAAAGTGAAAGAGGAGAGTGAAAAAGTTGGCTTAAAACTCAACATTCAGAAAACTAAGATCATGGCACCTAGCTCCATCACTTCATGGCAAATAGATGGGGAAACAATGGAAACAGTGACAGACTTTATTTTGGGGGGCTCCAAAATCACCACAGATGGTAATTACATCCATGAAATTAAAAGACGCTTAATCCTTGGAAGAAAAGCTATGACCAACCTAGACAGCATGTTGAAAAGCAGAGACATTACTTTGCCAACAAAGGTCCGTCTAGTCAAAACTATAGTTTTTCCAGTAGTCATGTATGGATGTGGGAGTTGGACTATAAAGAAAGCTGAGTGCTGAAGAATTGATGATGCCTTTGAACTGTGGTGTTGGAGAAGACTCTTGAGAGTCCCTTGGACTGCAAGGAGATCCAACCAGTCCATCCTAAAGGAAATCAGTCCTGAATATTCATCGGAAGGACTGATGTTGAAGCTGAAACTCCAATACTTCGGACACCTGATACGAAAGAACTGACTTATTTGAAAAGACCCTGATGCTGGGAAAGATTGAAGGCAGGAGGAGAAAAGGACAACAGAGGATGAGATGGTTAGAGTGAATCACTGACTCAGTGGACATGAGTCTGAGTAAACTTCGGGAGTTGGTGATGGACAGGGAGGCCTGACGTGCTGCAGTCCACAGGGTCGCAGAGTCGGACACAACTGAGCAACTGAACTGAACCACTTAATATAGGAAATGTTTCAGATCTAAGAAATGTAGAACTGTCTATACCTTTTGCCTTACTCTAGTCCTTTTACCTTCCTGATCTTTTCTACTCTTCCAAATTTCAAAGCATTTAATTTTGACACAAACTAAACTATCTTTAATTGAATCCTCCCTTTATTGAGTGAAATCTGTTTTTTTAAAAAAAGAGGGAATAAGATCTGTCTCACAAAGATTTGCCAAAATAAAAGCCCACCCACTCAGAAAAACGGTAAGCCTTCTAATTAGCTACACTCTGTAGTTACCAATGAACTACAGAGTTGTAATTTCCTCTTCCTTTTAAGGAACCCTTCAACCACCTATGTGACGATGGATCAACAGCCTAGCACAAACTGTTTTCTGAGTGGGGGAAGAATCAGGAAACTAGTTCTTACCCATCATCACATCCCAGGAAGAAGTGGCTGGCTCCTTCTGGATATTGAATATGATAAATACAGGCAGACTCTAAAATTTTAAGTAAATAATTGGCCCATTTAGTTTTTCTGGGACCAAAAAAGGATCACACTTTAAATTCTAAAGGTGAACTAATTCAGTGTCTGAATGCTGAAATACACCCTTAAATTCTCTGCAGACCTGGATCAATGGGAGGCACCACATATCTTCTTATTTATGGTACTTCTCCTAAGCTTTTGAAAAGTCTCAATTCCTTCAAAACCTTCACACATATTCTTTTCAAAACACAATTCAAATTCTACCTGCTTGGCAAAAATCTCCATGAGCCTCCCAAATGAAAGACATTTTTCAATACTCTAAAATCCCCTTGTATTTTATTGACCCTTTGAAGCATATTTATAGCTGTCTACATACACAGTTTATCTATCTACTATAATGTAAATCCCTGAGGACAAAGGAAGGGTATCATTCATCTTTATATCCCCAAAGTACATATCCTAGGGCCTTTTACAAGTTGGCATTCAGTCAATAATTGGTCAATACTTCAATCTTGGACTCATATAAGAACCAGTTCCTACTGAAAACTGTTTATACAATACCTAGCACAACACAACCTGGGCAGGTACTTTTATATGCCTATTTTATCTGTTGCTGTTAAAATTACAAAAAAAAAAAAAACAACTGTTGTATGCATTTCTATATCTTACTACTTTACTTCTACTTTTAATAAACTTTACCCTGTATATCTACTAAGTGCTTCTCACTAATATATTTACAAGTTTTTAAAAGTACACCAGCCAAATCATATATATATATTCTGCACTCATATAAACATGGGTTTAATTAGTGACTATATAAACAAAATAATATTTTCTAAACACCTACGAGGCCCATGCCTCTCAGTGGCCACTGAAGTAAACACACTCAACCCTTTACAAACACCACTGATTGGGAGAGGAGAAGAAAAGACATACCACCAGATACTGTACTTAATTCCTTGTGTCTGATTACTATTAAGAAGCTCAACATCAGATTTTCTGTTTTTAATAATAAAACAAAAGGCTGTTAAAATACATTGACAGTGTAGGTTGCTTTCACACAGAAGATCTTCAGCAGGCTCTGTACAGACTGAATTGATAGGGAGAGAGAATAAGCACCCTTCTAGACTCAGTCCTAGGTTCTAGGTGGGAGAAGTGGGGATATACAGAGGTCAAAATAACAGTCCTCATAATCAGGTGCTTTGCAATCATCCTAAATGGGCAAATAAAAACCAGTACACATGAAAAAAAAAAAAAAAAACTAGAAAACTACACAAATAATTCAGAGATAAGCCAAGTGCTATGATAAGCCAAAACTAGAGGCATTTGAAGAAGAGCAGCTTATATGATCATCACGACAAAGCCACAGAGAGCTGAGCTGGGAATAAGCTTGGGTGTTATTGGTGGCCTGGGAGGATGGAGCTTGTACAAGGACACAGAAGGTTCAACAAATGATATGTTTACATTTAAAAAACCAAATGAAAGTAGTGGATCATTGAGATAGTGAACTTTCTGAATAGAGACATAGATCATGAGGCTAAAATTAAAATAAGAGTCATCTGAATAGGGATATGCTCTCTGGAGGAGGAGCTTTATTGACAGTACCTAGAAAAGTAACTGGCAAAAGAAGGGGCTCAATAAACGTCTTCCAATATAATAACTGGATGTACAGATGGATGGATAAGAGCACAAACAGTCTAAATCAGAGAGATTGATTGGGAGACCAATCAAATGTCTTAATTCAGGCCTAAAAGTGGTAACAGTAAGAGTGAAGAGGAAGTGATGAATATAAGAGACAACTTTAAGTAGTAATAAATTCATGACAGAAGGGGAAGAGATATGGGAATAAAAAACAGATGGATCAAAGTTTTTTCAAAGCTTTTTCAAAGTTTCCAAAGTGAATGGGAGAATGCAGGGATCGTTTCAAAGGTAAACATAATAAGATTACATTTAGGCCAATAGATTTTTGAAATGAAGACAGAACTTCTGATTGTTATAGTAATTAATAATTTGGAGCTACTAGATTAGGCAGATTCTTTATCAGCTGAGCTACCAGGAAATCCCAAAAGTACAGAACTGATGATTTAAAATCCTCCCCTCCATAAAAAATATATTAGAATAGATAAAAGCTAGCAATTTCATGAAAAATTCCCAAAGGAAACATATCTTCCAAAAAATCATTTTTATCATCATCAACAAAGCAATAACATGACTCTAATTTATTATCAGTATTATTATTATAGCTGCTAACATTTACTTAGCCCTTACTATGTATTATGCACCACAGTGATTTATATATACTATTGCATTTTATCCTTACAATGACTCTAGAAGATTGTTATGGTTGTACCCACCTTCCAGAATAGGAAACTGGGACACAGAGTAGTTAAATAACCACATTTAAGTGCCAGAAGCAGAACTTAAATCCAAGTTTGATAATATTCTAGGCCAACTATTCTCTAAGATCCTGGATAGAAATTTAAAAAAAAAACCTCAACATAGCTTTTCCTATTTTTAAAAAATCTTAATCTATGAAGGTTTCTATTACTGTTTTACAACTTATATAATGTATTAACACTGCTGCTGCTGCTAAGTCACTTTAGTCGTGTCCGACTCTGTGTGACCCCATAGACGGCAGCCCACCAGGCTCCCCCGTCCCTGGGATGCTCCAGGCAAAAACACTGGAGTGGGTTGCCATTCCTTCTCCAATGCATGAAAGTGAAAAGTGAAAGGGAAGTCACTCAGTCGTGTCTGACTCTTCGCAACCCCATGGACCGCAGCCTACCAGGCTCCTCTGTCCACGGGATTTTCCAGGCAAGAGTACTGGAGTGGGGTGCCATCGCCTTCTCCGTGTATTAACACAGTGGTATATAAATTATAACTAAGCACTCATTTAAGAGGGAGAGACAGTCTGTTTTTTCTAGTAGGAATGGGAGATTAAAACAGTTTATATATATACATGTACATATATGTTTTATACACACACACACACACACACACACACACACACACCCTTTCCTGTCTACCTTTGTTTCCTACAAGAATTCAGTACCAAAAGTTTTATATTCTTTTTTCTTTAAAAAGAGACCACTTAAATGCCCAGAAGAATTAAAAGTAGGGTCTTGAAGATATATATATATATATGTATACACACACACACACACACACACACACACACACACCCATGTTCATAGCAGCATTATTCACAATAGCTAAAATATGGAAGCAATCCAGTGTCCATTAATGGGTGAATGAATAAACAAAAATGTGATATATACATACAAGGGAATATTATTCGGCTTTAAAAAGGAAGGAAATTCTGACACCTGCCACAACCTGGATGAAACTTGAGGACATTATACTAAGTAAAATAAACCAGTCACAGAAAGAAAAATACTGCATGATTTTATTCACGTGAGGTACTTAGAGTAGTCAAAACTATAGAGACAGAAGGCAGAATGGTGGTTGCCAAGGCCTGAGGGAGAGGGAAATAGGGAGTCATTGTTTACAGGTTATAGAGTTTCAGTCTTACAAGATGGCAAGAATTATGGAGATGGATGGTTGGTTGCACAACATTATGAGTGCATTTAAAATATACCACTGAATTGTACACTTAAAATAGTTAAGATGATAAATTTTATGTTGTGTGTATTTTGTCACAATAGTTGTTTTTTTTGGTCTGGCTATTGATTGTGAAAACTGATAAACATGTTTTACTATTGTGAACAAAAAAAAAGGAAGGAAAAAAAAAAACCAGACCACAGATGCTCAGATTCTCTATTTACGCATTCATTTATTCTAAAAGTATTAACTGCTTCTCTTGTGCCAAACTCTGGTGGTACATTCAGTGATTTCTAAGAAACAATCCCTGATTTTAAGGAGGTCAGTGATGTAAAACCCAAACATATAAACAAATCATTCCAAGTTAATATTCTAAGAACAATAATAGTGATAGTCAAAAGCTATCACTTTCTATTAGGTACCTGTTATGTGCTAAGTAAACACTTTTACCTGAACAATGTTAGGAGAGAGATGGATTATCATCTGTACTTTACAGAAGATAAAACTGATTCGGATAGGTTAAAAAACACTCTCAAGAGGACCCGGCTTAGAAACATGTGAACCCAGACAGGTTGATTCCAGACCCCATGCTTCTAGCCATGCTCCCCAGAGTGGTAAAAAGGGGGTCTAGGGAAACAGACCTACACATACTATTCTGTTTGCTAGGTCTCCAATACCCAAAGCCAAACTCTTGCATTTTCATTGCCTATTGAAACAAATCACATATTAAAAAACAACACAACAACAATAAAAATCAAGCCATACTCGTCAGACTTGTAATTCTAACAGTTCATTGAAAAATGTATATTGCATTCTATAATGCTATATTTTAGAAAACATGGCAACAAAACACTTTTGTTTATACAAAAGTGCTCCCCTGCTTAAATCAAACTGAAATGGGTTTATAGAATTCAACATGAACAACAGTCTTAAACCAGAAATCTGATTTTTCAGAAGTTGCATACTTAAGATTTAGTAACTGGTCACCATCTGTTTTAACCCAAATATCTGCTTCTCAAAGGCATCCTGAAGTAAACTATATAGATGGTAAAGTTTACCATTCAACAGGCTTCTAAAGTTTAATCTAAGTCTCCATGTACCTCCATCCACCCTGAATGACATTAAAATAGAAATCAACAGTACATGCTGCTGCTGCTGCTAAGTCGCTTCAGTTGTGTCCGACTCTGTGCGATCCCACAGACGGCAGCCCACCGGGCTGAGAACCTGCCATATCAAGCCAGCTGCTTTCAGTGAGGATTCGTGAAAAGGGGTTCCAAAAAACAAACTTCACTTTGTCTTGAACATTCTGAGAACATAATGGGTTTTTAAATATTTATTACCTGACTAGTAGGCACATAAACATAGCAATTCCTATGGCTCTACTTAGATGCTACAGTGATAAGTACAATAGAAATGAAAAGTCAACAACCAAAAGGTTTATATTATCCCATTACCATGGACTAGACTTTCGGCAATACCTTGTTTTGTACTAAACCTTTACCAGTCTTCCTCCAGGGCTTCTTTCAAGGATCAAGCTTTCTTTTACACGGAGTTGTGTCGAATACTAACCTTATCTTTAATGTGGCCAAAACCACTTTCAAACCTGTCCAGATTTTTCTCAGAGGGCTATTGCTTCCTGATAAATCCACAGTGAAAGGCAAACAGAAGGTTAGTTCAAGTGAAAAGGGTCTTCATGTAGAGAATCTGATTTGCTAAGTCTAGCTTAGCAGTTCTCATGAATAAACTCAGACAAGCAAATAACATTAGGAGGAAAAGTTTGGCGAACTATTAAATTTAGTTATTTTCCTATTCCATGAAAATTCTTTAAGAATTAAGTACAAATGCTGTAATCATCTTTTTAAAATGTCAGTTTAAGGCCAATTATCTTCTCCCTTTATGAAAAAGAGAATGTTCAACATGAGGACTCTACATATTTCCAAGATTTAGTTTTCCTTTTTAAAAAAGTCATTTGAGACAATATTTCAGAAGTAGAATGCATTATTTTCTTTAACAGAAAAAAATAGTCAATACTACAATCTCATGTGTTTCCCCAACTATGAAGCTTAGAAATGCACTTAATACTTGCTTAATTTTATTAAAGAATAAAAAATGCCAGGAAAGAGCCATTTCCATAGTATAAGTGCAAATCATCGAGACTGTATATTGTCGCCCTGCTTATTTAATTTATATGCAGAGTACATCATGCGAAATGCTGGGCTGGATGAAGCATAATATGGTATCAAGATTGCTGGGAGAAATATCAATAACCTCAGATACACAGATGACACCACCCTTATGGCAGAAAGTGAAGAAGACCTAAAAAGCTTCTTGATGAAAGTGAAAGAGGAGAATGAAAAAGTTGGTTTAAAACTCAACATTCAGAAAACTAAGATCATGGCATCCGGTCCCATCACTTCAGGGCAAATAGATGGGGAAACAATGGAAACAGTGACAGACCTTATTTTGGGGGGCTCCAAAATCACCACAGATGATGATGGCAGCCATGAAATTAAGACACTTGCTCCTTGGAAGAAAAGCTATGACCAACCTAGAAAGCATATTAAAAAGCAGAGACATTACTTTGCCAATAAAGGTCTGTCTTGTCAAAGCTGTGGTTTTCCCAGTAGTCATATAGGTATGAGAGCTGGACCATAAAGAAAGCTGAGCAGCAAAGAATTGATGCTTTTAAACTGTGGTGTTGGAGAAGACTCTTGAGAGTCCCTTGGACTGCAAGGTGATCCAACCCGTCCATCCTAAAGAAATCAGTCCTGAATATTCATTGGAAGGACTGATGCTGAAGTCCAATACTTTGGCCAACTAATGTGAAGAACTGACTCATTTGAAAAGACCCTAATGCTGGGAAAGATTGAGGGCAGGAGGAGAAGATGATGACAGAGGATGAGATGGTTGGATGGCATCACCAACTCAATGGACATGGGTTTGAGCAAGCTGTGAGAGTTCATGATGGACAAGGAAGCCTGGCATGCTGCAGTCCATGGGGTTGCAAAGAGTTGGACACAATTGTGACTGAAGTATAAATCAGGAAACTGATCAAACAAGAATCATTTTTAAAAGCATATATCCAGTTTTAGGGAAGAAAGAACTTTTTCAGTCTGGGCCCTAAAGATCCTTGAAAATTCCTCCTCTTAGACTTATATACTTGAAACTTGATTTTCACCAACTTCCAGAGATAAAGGGAACATATATAAATTAAGTGACTTGGCAAGAGTTTTGTGACTTGCAAAGTAGCAGAGTTTAACAAAGACCTTTGTTTCCTGATAGGCAAATTGATGCTTCCACAGTAGAACACTGGGCTGTCATCTGGCAGGTTTGTACAACACATAATCTCTCTATAACAAAACTCTGAGCTTCTGAAGGATAGAAACTGCACCATTTATTGCTTTTGAGACTCCAGAGTGATTTTGCTAGTTTTGGGACCCTTAAAAAAAAAGTCAGACATATACTACCAAAATAAAGATTGAAGGGAGTAAATAAATGTGTTCAGGATAAGATCTTGATAAATGGCAAAAGTTCACCCTTCAAGATTAAAAACAAAACCCAACACCCATTTGTCTGCATGTCTGTTTATTCCTATTTCCAGGAAAATTCCAAAAGAAGACATTTTTTTCTTACTTTTTCAAATAAGTATGGCTTTCCTGTCTGGTACCTTAAAAACCATACTTGATGAAAGATTAAGGGACTCCAGGATAAGAGTTATCCATAAAGGATCTCTTGTCAATAATTATCTGAACCACAGTACTCAAAAAGGCAAACGGATTTGAACCAAAAAAGAAATATTGGGTCTAACTATAATGGCAAGAGACTATTAAAGCAATTACACACTATTCACCTAATAGCCGATTAGAAAATTTATTCCATTCTTGGGCTAGAAATCATTTGATAAGACAGAAAATTAGAATATAAATGGTATCTGTATATTTTTGGATCCAAAGAGCTGTTGCTAAGGTCATAACAAGTATAGCAGGCCTAATCTTATCATGCCTTTACCCCACAGCCACTGCACCACTGGGCCTGGAAGAGAATGTGCTAACCAGTCTCCATGTGTCCCTCCAGACCTTCCCTCTGCTCTTTTTTAACCTGTGCTGAGTTGGGCCAGCCAACCAGCATGAGCTTCACCAAAGGACTCTCTTGTCTCTGGACTTTCACATGAGTCTGGCCAGTGGGAGGCAGTGACTAAAGATCAAAGGAAGAAAAGTGAAGATTTTTATACTCCTAACTTTCTCCCTTTTCCAGATGGCATTGGTCAGTTGCTCCCCTCTACTAAAGGCCACAGCTCCTGTCAGTCCATCCTTCCATGACAGCTCTTCCCTGGTAGCTCTCTCCTTTTGCCCTGGGGACAGCCCTATAGGTAGTACTGGCTCCCTGCAGCTGCTAGCCCCTCCTTCTTATACTGAACCATTTCCCCTTAATTCTGCCCATACCTCTATAATTATTCTATTTAGTAAACTTTTCAGTTATCCCAATTGAATATAGAATATCTATGTCCGGTAGGACCTAGAATGGTATGTTGGGATAGAGGTACTTCTTGCTTCACATTGCCAATTCCAGATAACTTTACTGGGGGTGGGGGAGGGGACCTTTGGTTACTTATGCTTTTGTTGTCATATCTAAGAAGGTTTTGCCTAACCAAGTTCACATATATTTATCCCTGTATTTTCTTCTAAGAGCTTTATAGTTTTAGCTCTTTGTTTAGGTCTATAACTCACTTTGATTGCTTTTCATTTAGAGTCTAAATGTATCTTTTTTAATATGGATATCCAATTGTCCCAGTATCATTTGTGAGTATTTGTGTGAATTCTTTCTTCATTTAATTGCATTGGTATTCTTGTTGAAAATCAACTTACCATAAAAGGTTTACTTCTGGATTCTAATCCTGTTCCACTGATCTTTGTGTCTAGCCTTACACCAGCACTACACTGTCCTGATTACTGTATATTTAAGGTTTGAAACCAGAAGTCTAAATCTTCCAGTTTTAGTCATTTAAAACTGTGTTGACTGTTCTGAGTTCTTCACATTTCCATATCAACTTAGGATCACCTTTTCAATTTCTACAAAAATGTCTGCTAGAGTTTGGTAGGGACTACACTGAATCTATTTACTTTTAGGTTTGTTTTTTTTTTTTTAACCTATTTACTTTATAGAAAATTGCCAGTAAAATTATATTGATCTTTCCAATCCATGAACATGGAATGTCACCATTCATTTAGATCTTAATCTTACAATTTTACTCAGCGATGTTTTGTAGTATTCAGTGTACATCCTGTACTGCTGTTAAAAAAAAATCTAAGTATTTATTCTTTTGATGCTATGGGAAATGGAACTTATTTCTTAATTTCCTCTTTAGATGATCCATTGTAGTACAAAGAAATAGTTGATTTTTGTATATTGATCTTGTATATCGATCTCATATTCTGCAACCTTACTGAACATATTAGTTACAAAAAAAGTGTTTTGGTATTGGGTAGGTGGGTAGTAGACTCGGGATTTTCTACATATATGATTATATCATCTATGAATAAAGGCAGTTTTAATTCTTCCTATCCAATCTGCATGCTTCTTTATCTCTCTCTCGCCTGACTGTGAATGACTAAAACTTCTTTTACAACGTCATATAAAACTGCTGAAAGCAGACATCACTCTCCCTTATTATCTATCTTAGGAAAAAAGCATCAACATTTTCACCATTAAGTATGTTATTAGCTATAGGTTTTCTGTGAATCTCCTGAGTCAGGCTGAAGGAGTTTTCTTCTCCTCTTAATTTGTTGAGAATTTTTATTATGGATGGTACTGGATTTTGTAAAAGTGTTTTCATGTCTTCTGATGATCATGTGGATTTTGTCTTTTATTAATAAGGTGAATTATACTAATTAATCTACTTTTTCAGATACAATATCAACCTGGTATTCTTGGCATAAATACCACTGGGTTAGGTTGTATAATCCCTTCCATATGTTGCTGGATTCAGTTTACTAATATTTTGTTGAGGATTTGTATATATACATTCACAAGGAATGCTGGCAGTTTTCTTTTCTCATAATGTCTTCCTCTGGCTTCGGTATAAGGGTAACACTGGCATCACTGGATGAGTTGGGAAGTACTTCCTCTTCTATTTTCCTGAAAGGTTGGTATTAATTATTCTTTAAATGTTTGATATAATTCACCAGAGAAATCATCTCGGCCTGAATTTTTCTTTGTAGAAAGTTTGTTTTTGTTTTTTTTTTAAACACTAATTCAATTGCTTTGCCTGGTATAGGTCTATTCAGATGTTCTCCATCTTCTTGAGTCTATTTTAGTAATTCTATCTTTTAAGAACTGCACTTGGTTCATCCAAGTTGTCTAATTTGATGGCATAAAGTTGTTCACAGTATTTCACTATAATTCCTTTTGTTTATGGAGAGTCAGTAGAGATACCTTCTCTTTCATTCCTAATTTTGGTAATTTATATCAATACCTTTGGTCTTCTTTTATTAGTCAGTCTAACCACCAGGCTTCCCTGGTGGCTCAGACAGTAAAGTGTCTGCAATGCAGGAGACCTGGGTTCAATCCCTGGGTTGGGAAGATCCCTTGGAGAAGGAAATGGCAACCCACTCCAGTACTCTTGCCTGGAAAATTCCACTGACTGAGAGGCTCCTCAGAGCCTGGTAGGCTACAGTCCATGGGGTCACAAAGAATCGGACACGACTGAGTGACTTCACTTCTAACCAAAGTATTATCTGTGTTAATCATTTGAAAGAAACAATTTTTGGTTTCATTCATTTTCTCTGTTGTTTCTGTTTCCTATTTTACTGATTTCCACTCTAAACTTCATTTCCATCCTCTTTCCTGTCTTGGGTTGAGTTTGCTCCTATTTTTGTTTGTTTTCTTAAGGTAGAAGCTTAAGTTACTCACTTGTAACCTCTTTTCCAGCATTTGCATTTCCCCTTGATTTCTTAGTGTTCAAGTACCTTGGGTCTTGGTCTTTGAACATCTTGTTTCTATCTATATTCACTCTCCTAATGATATTGTTTGGTCACATGGCTTTAAAATACATCCATATACAGACAGCTTTCAGGGTAGACCTCTCCAAATTTCAGGGTCATGTAAGCAATGCCCTCTTACCTTAGATATTAAATAAGTATCTCTAATTGAATGGGCTCCAAACTAAACCCCTGCTCCAGCCCCTCACCAAACTTGCTCCTCATCAGTCTTCCATGCCTCTATTAATAGCAACTCAGTCCTTACCATTGCTTAGGCAGTAACCCAAGGGTAATCTTTTAACTCCATTCCTGACTCACTCTTTCTCTGAAACCTCAGATCCATCAGGAAACCCTGTTAGCTCTAACTACAAAGGATATACACTGAATCACTCCACTACCTCCATTGCAATCACACTGCTCCAAGCCACCATACTCTCACTTAGATTACATCTAATAAATGGTCTCTCTACTTCCATTCTTGACCACTGCCCTTCACCACATTCTATTCTATTTTTCTATTCTCTAAAAAGCAGTCAAAGAGATCCTGTAAAAATATAAGTTGAACCACTCCTCTGAAAACCTGCAGAATCAAACACTTCCTATTTCTATCAGAATAAAATCAACCCACTTTCAATGACCTGCAAACCTCACCTCCAGTTACCTCTCTGATTTCATCTCCCACAACTATCACTCTTGCTTATGGTGTCAGAGCCACACTATTACTTGAACACATGGCATTCTTTACCTAAGAGCCTCTCTATTGGCTGCCCTACTTCCTGGAATACTTTCTCTCCAGTGTCTGCTTGGCGTATCATTTCTCACTCTCCAGTCTTTGCTCAGCTATCATCTTCTCTGATAGACTGACCCTGGCCACTTCCCTGTCAATTACATTCACCATCATTACCAGCATTCCCAGTGTTCATCACCCTGACCATTTTTTCCCTATAGCATTTAACACCTTAAAATATTATGCATATTATACTTAATATGTTGATTATTTATTATACATCTCCCTCAATAGAATTTAAGACCTCTTAGGTCAGGAATTGTTGTCTGTTTTGTTCACAGATGTACTCCACGGGACTAAGTATATGCATGGCATATAATAGGTGTAACTAAATATTCGTTGAAAGAACAAATTTAAAAAACAGAACTTATCCACTGGCTATTATCAAATAAAAAGTTATCCATGCCTGAAAAGCTGAATTTATTTATTCCTCCATTCATTCAGCAAATATTCAGTTTCTTCTCTTTGCCAGGCACTGCAACAGACAATAGGGATATTCAAAACTGACAAGGCCCTGTTGACATGGAGCTTGCTCACCAACTTTCTGTCTCTCCTTGTAGAATGTTTTTAAAAATAGTGTGATTCCTGCAACAATAAGTGTTATAAAGACAAGACAATGCATAAGTAAATGTGTTAATGATTTGAGACACAGCGCTAAGGAATCTTCCTTCAACTGAAATATAAAGCAAAGCCCTCTATGAGGAGATGTCATTTGAAGTAAAACCAGGATAAGAAATAATCCATTCATGCAGAAGTCTGGGGGAGAAATATTCCAGAAAGACAAAAAGTATGAAGCCTCAATGGGAAGATGAGGCTTGGTGAATTCATGGGATAAAAGAGTCATTATGACCTGAAGGTGGTGGGAGATGGGCAGATAAGGTAGGAGGGCATCCTGATGCTATTGTGGAGGCTCTAAACCCACTGTGACCCTTTTAGCAATTTAGACATATCCTAGAATGTTATTTTTATATCACCTTCTCTCTCCTGTGCTCCCTCTACCTTCTACTCATTTTTCCTCTAGGGAAAATGCCAATGGCACTGAGTGCCAAGCTTGTTCCTTAGCAGACCTGGTGTTTTTACACAAATCAGAAAAAGGGCTTTCCTTGGAACATTTTCTGTCATCTATTAGAAAAATAAACGTATCTGCAATTCACTCACAGTTGTAGAGTGTACCATGCACAGAAGACTGCAGTGGCCCTGACTACAGAAACAGAGGAGTGCTGCTCTTCACAAAACAAACTGTTCCATGTTTCCTCTGTTTCAAATAGTGAATGCTACAGATGCGAAACATACATGTAGCTTTGCAAACATCATAATTATTACTGTTGAGCATTAACTACAGTTGGCTACTGATTCTGTTAGCTTTATCCTCATGTGGAAAGAAATGACTCTGAGTATTTTGGAGTATCAGTCATTGGAGAAAGTACTACATGCACGCTCGAGTGATGCAAATTCAAAGGGCTATAAGCAAAAATGTACTTCTATAAAAGTGGCAAAAGTCTTGACTCTATCAGCAAGTGTTAGACGTACTGATCATCAGAGAGTCTATCTGAAGAGATACATATTAGGATAATCCTCCTTACTGTTTAGAAAAGTTTTTGCTTACATTATTTCATGTGACTCCTGTGTTATTTTAATTTAAATTTACTAGTTTACTGTTTAGGGCTTCTTTTAAATAGGACAAAGGATATTTTGGTGGAGTAAC
>SJYQ01096251.1:5981-29088 GCA_006410935.1 Redunca redunca
CTGTGGAAAATTCTGAAAGAAATGGGAATACCAGACCACCTGACCTGCCTCTTGAGAAATCTATATGCAGGTCAGGAAGCAACAGTTAGAACTGGACATGGAACAACAGACTGGTTCCAAATAGGAAAAGGAGTACATCAAGGCTGTATATTGTCACCCTGCTTATTTAACTTCTATGCAGAGTACATCATGAGAAACGCTGGACTGGAAGAAACACAAGCTGGAATCAAGATTGCCAGGAGAAATATCAATAACCTCAGATATGCAGATGACACCACCCTTATGGCAGAAAGTGAAGAGGAGCTAAAAAGCCTCTTGATGAAGGCGAAAGAGGAGAGCGAAAAAGTTGGCTTAAAGCTCAACATTCAGAAAACAAAGATCATGGCATCTGGTCCCATCACTTCATGGGAAATAGATGGGGAAATGGTGGAAACAGCGTCAGACTTTATTTTGGGGGGCTCCAAAATCACTGCAGATGGTGATTGCAGCCATGAAATTAAAAGACGCTTTCTCCTTGGAAGAAAAGTTAATGACCAACCTAGATAGAATATTCAAAAGCAGAGACATTACCTTGCCGACTAAGGTCCGTCTAGTCAAGGCTATGGTTTTTCCTGTGGTCATGAATGGATGTGAGTTGGACTGTGAAGAAGGCTGAGTGCCGAAGAATTGATGCGTTTGAACTGTGGTGTTGGAGAAGACTCTTGAGAGTCCCTTGGACTGCAAGGAGATCCAACCAGTCCATTCTGAAGGAGATCAATCCTGGGATTTCTTCGGAAGGAATGATGCTGAAGCTGAAACTCCAGTACTTAGGCCACCTCATGCAAAGAGTTGATTCATTGGAAAAGACTTTGATGCTGGGAGGGATTGGGGGCAGGAAGAGAAGGGGACGACCTAGGATGAGATGGCTGGATGGCATCACGGACACGATGGACGTGAGTCTGAGTGAACTCCGGGAGATGGTGATGGACAGGGAGGCCTGGCGTGCTGCGATTCATGGGGTCGCAAAGAGTCGGACACGACTGAGCGACTGAACTGAACTGAACTGAACTAATACATGTAAGGGGAGTTCCCTCATAGCTCAGCTGGTAAAGAATCCGCCTGCAATGCGGGAGACCTGGGTTCGATCCCTGGGTTGGAAAGATCCCCTGGGGAAGGGAAAGGCTACCCACTCCAGTATTCTGGCCTGGAGAATTCCATGGACTGTATAGTGCATGGGGTCACAAAGAGTCGGACCCAACTGAGTGAAAAATTGAAATACATGTGAGGACCATAGAACAATACCAGCATTTATAAGGGCAGTATAAATGGTTATAGGATGGTAAAGCGTCCCTTTGCCATGATCCCCTCTAACGAATAGATCGTAACATAAATATCGGCAATAAAGAAGAAAATAGTCATTCCCGTAGTATTTGGCCATACCTTGCTCTGGGTGGCTTTCTCATTGACTCATTTTTTATCAAAATCACAGTTCCCTCCCCCCAGAGACTGTCTCTCTTGCCCCACTCTGTGGATTGACTGTAAAGCCGGTTCACTGCTTACCCACTAAGTGCCTTGGGCCCACCTCCCAGCACCATAGCGGCTTATCTCACAAACTAGTAGCTTAAAGTACATTCTGGTTAGATGCTGATTATGTGGTTTTGGTTTGTCAATTGATTTTTGACAGCGGTGAAAAGACAATAAATCCTTGCCGGGGTTGGGAAGGATAGAGGGGAGGAATAGTTAGGGAGTTTGGGGTGGAGATGTACACACGACTATATTTAAAATGGATAACCAACAAGGACCTACTGTATAGCGTGTGGAACTCTGCTCAGTGTTATGTGGAATCCTAGATGGAAGGGAGCTTGGGGGAGAATGGATACATGTATATGCATGACTGAGTCCCTTGCCTGTCCATCTGAAACAATCACATTATTAATTGGCTATATGCCAATACAAAATAAAAAGGGTTTTGTGGTTAAAAAAAATTCTCCCGTAAATGGAGAAAGCACACTGTTTTCAACAAAGAGTGCTGGAACATGTAACATCCACGTGCATTCATATGCATATTGCTTATTCCACACCTTACCTAAAGATTAACTCAAAATGGATCATAGAAAAAGTTCTGGAAATGGATAGTGGTGATGGTTATGAAACATTGTAAACAAAGTTAATGTCACTGGACTATACACTTAAAAGGGTTAAAATGGCAAATTTTATGTTAGTATATTTTATCATGGTAAAAAATTAATGAATCCTAGGCCTAAATGTAAAAGCTAAAACTATAGAACTTCTAACAGGAAACAGGAAAAAATCTACTTGACCTTGAGCTAGGTAGAGAGTTTAGATATGACACTGAAAGCATGATCCATAAAAGAAAAAAATTGATAATTTTGATACGATTTGACTTCATCAAAATTTAAATTTGTACTCTGTGAAAGACCCTGTTAAGAGTAAGAAACTAAACCACAGACTGGGAGAGAAAATATTTGCAAATCCCATCTCTGACAAAGCACTTATATCTAGAACACAGCGGCACTCAATGAGAAAATAAACAGTCCAATCTCAAATGGGTGAAAGATCTGAACAAATAGCAGGAAGATATAGGAATGGCCAAAAAACATACGAAAGGATGCTCAACATCATTAGTCATTAAGGAAATGCAAATTAAAACCACCATGAAATACCGCTACGCACTTATTAGAATGACACTCACAAGCAAAACTGGCAATATCAAGTATTGGTGAAAATTTGAAGTAACTGATGCTCATATATTCCCTGTGGGAATTCAAAATGATACAGCTGCTTTGAATGAAACTTGATTCACCCACTGCCTTTTCCCCCACCCTCTATTTGCTCAGAGCCCATGAATAATATGGGCTTGTAGATGTTTATTTTATTCTTTGGGTTACAGCACAATGCTGTCATTTATTTTGCTCTTCAAATTCCAATTCTGGCTGTGGGAGCTCATTCAGGTTGGCTCCTGTGCGCTTTCTACACGCCTCTCTTTTTTATTTTTGTTTTTGATCCCTTCCTTCTTTGCTGGCACCACAGAAATTACCCACCTTTCCAAGGAAAATAGAAACTTAGATCTGGGCACTGGCATGCTCATCACCACTAAGTTGTCTCTGCTTCTGGTCCCTTCCAGTGGGTAAAGTTAGAAAATATATGTATGTATAATAATCTCTGCATAACACATGCATATATTTATATCCATCTATCTGTATACATATATTAGGCAAAACCCCTGAATCCACTTGTAGACCTCTGACTCCATTCCAGCATCACTCTTTGTGAGGGCATGATGCCCCCCAGTACTGCCAGTACTACATTTAGACCCAGGTAAGCAGTGTCTCTGTTCATTGGCTATTTGAGATGCCTTCCTCCAAATTTTCTAATTCACCTGTGGTACCTTAGACCACATGGTACCGTTCAGGCAGAGCACCCAGAACTTAGACCAGGATCTGAATACTTTCTGGTCACCATTTTTCTCTTTTAAGAGAGAAACACCTCACTTTCTTATCCTCTGCACCAGTATGGGGGTTGACCAGATATGCCTAGGGTCTTTAGAACTCATGCCTACCAAGTTATCCTAGGAGGTGATCATTTCCTCTGGCCTGTTCCGTGTTTCTTTCACAGAACCGCAGGAGATTGGACTGCTAGAAATGTTGTCATGCTGATTTAGGATGACTCAAATTGTGTATTTGAACAGAAGCTCTGCCAAAAGTATTTGCCCAGGACCCTCACAACCTAGGAGTGGCCCTGTCGACTTCTACTTTGTATTATACACGCACTGGAAGACCCAAGTCTTAATCATGTCTGCATTCCCCTCCCCATTGTGGTGCTTATCTTAGTTGCCTTGTATGTAACAGATGCTCCATAAATTTTCAGAATGAATGCCTGGAGGAATGAGTCATGTCTCAGATTTACATATTTCTTTTGATTCAAAGTTCTAACTGTGTTTTCCCTACATGCATCCCCAGATATTCATCATTCTTCTGAGTGGCAAAGAGGGATTCTCATGTCCCCAAGCCCTCCAGTCACTGACCTGCCCGTTGATGTGCTGATAGTTTATCAAGAAGGAACAAACACGCCTCCAGATTCTCTTGACAGTAAAATGCAAGTGGGCTTCAACTCCAAGGCATGTGAAAACAGCCAGGCGTGGGAATGATGGTTGAATGGTTTCAAGTTAGGCAGCCCAGCAGTTTGAACAGTGCTTTGGCTGCAACCAATGGTAGTGATAGAACATATGTTTGTCGTGCTTTGCTTTTGATCTTCTGCTCCAAGATTGAGGATACTCTCCCAAGGGGGGAAGAAAAAAGCAAGAAGAACTGGGAAGAAGAAAACTGACCTCACCCATCACTGAAATATTTCGTACCTGAAGCACAACCACCTTGAGAGAAGAACATGGCGGTGGCTCTTCACGGTCACCTTTTTAAGGGGCTTGGGTTTGGTCCTGACTCAGAGCGAAATACAACTCCACTGAGAGGCACCTCCCCACAACACCTGCACACTCACAACCAAGCCTGGGCTTGGCCCCAGTGGACATAAGAGAAAAGATGACTGCCAGGGTCACCAAGAGGGTGGGAGGCTCGCTGTTGCCGGGTCTACCCGCATGGATCACAATGACTGCATGAGGTCATGGAATGCTGAAGATGAAATGAAAGTGGGTCCTAAGTCATAAAGTTGCAGGTGGGTGGGCATCCTTTCAACAGGGCTCCCACGAATAGAGCTATACTTCTCTCCCTGATGATCCTAGGAAGCAGCTCCCTCTCCCAGACAGAGTTGGGGTCAAATCCAGGCACGTCCCACCAAACCCCACTCTCCCCAGGGTTTGCTGGGATGGAACGATAACTACAGGCTCCCTGCCTAAGATCTGTCTGGGCGAGGGCAGAGTACATAAATTTTTAGACAGAGGTGAATGGACCGGTAGCTTCTTAGGGAAGCAGAAGAAGGGTGGCAAGAAGCTGGCAGCAGCCCCTGAAAGGGCCCTGGTACCATGGACAATGACGAACCTCTTGAGCTTGAGACAAAAGGTGAAAATGCCTCCCATGTCTCACCACTCAGGCCATTCTGGCTGCCTTAAGTGTAATGCCTAATGACCGTGCAGACCCGGAAGCCCTCTTCCCTCTTCTCCTGGGACCCTATAGATTTCGGATAATGTGTGATGACTGCAGGGCTGGCCAAACAGGGAGTGAGAGAGTTGCATGCAATGCTGGGCTAGAACTAGCTCATACCAGCTCTGGATAACTTTAATTTTCATTCTGTGAGCTGGTTAATATCATGTTGGTAGTTGGGAATCCGCCATGTTGGGAATATTTACATCACTACATTGGCCAACAAATCAGGATTTTCTTTTCTCTGGAGAGCCAGTTCAACAGTTAGCAACATTCCACTGGTTGGATGGAATTCCAACATTGTGTAATGAAGAAATTAAGACACCATCACTTTTCGATGGCTATGTTTGATGGCTAAGCTGCTGTATGTCTTCTAAGTGTCAGACCCATTGTCACACAGACCTTGACTTACAGACTGGGAAATAAATGTTGGAGCTTGGGTCTGTGGACAAGGGCTGAGAAAGACACAGATCTCTGTTGAGCTCATTTGGAACCCCACTCTCTTAGAACCTGGGTGGTCAAAACTTGTGACCTCTGCCATGAATGCTCAGCCCACCTAAAAGCATAGATTGGTTGAGTTCTGACAGACCACCTGGTGATGCAACCTGGCTTCCCCAGACCTTTGCATCCTGCTGACATGGCCATGACTAGCCCTACCTTCATGTGTGGCTTGTAGGAAGGAGCCCAGGGCTGGTTCCAGATCAGAGGCCCAGTGACAGAAAAGTCCCATCTAGCAAGTGCAGGGGACTGGTGTGAGGAAATCCCAGGACTCATGTATTTAATCACAGCAATTAGTCTCAACCCCTCAACCCCAGGGAGATTTGCAAGCTCTTCCTTCTGCGTGGTCATAAATTTGGATTGGAAGGAAGAGAAGCTAGGTCAAATCCTTAGGAATCAAGTTAGCCTTCTGGTTCCCTGAGACTGCTTTTTATTTTACATTTGACCCAAGTCACCTGTCCTGCCCCTTGCCCTCTGTGCCTGCCAATGAGGAAGCCTCCGCATCCATACATGTCCTTTCTCTGAACAAGTAAAGCAGACCCTGAACCCCACCCAAGCCACGAAGAAGGAAGAGAGGGAGCAAGTAGTCAACGTCCAAGGCTGGCCCAACCCAGGGGCTGGGACAGGGGCAAGCCTCCTGGAAACATGATGCGCAGTTAGCACAGGAGGCTGCTCGGTGTCAGCGAAGGGAGGGCTCACAGGGTGAAGGCCCCCCAACAGGGCTGAGGGCACGCTTGAGCCACATAAGGCTGGGGTCAGTGGCTGCAGCCAAGACCCAGGTCGTCGACGAGCGAAACAGAGGGGCAGGAATGCCAGTGCTGGCCTCCATGGGAAAGGCCAATCGATGGCTTTCATTTCCAGAATTAAGGAGCTGAGTTTTTCTTCCAGATGAGAGTGACAGTGTGTCTGCACCGCAGAGCAGTAATGAAACACTCTACTGTGAGGCTGAAGCCCCTGTGGCTGTTGAGAAAGAGAAACCAGCCCAGGAGAGCTCAGAGACAGATCTTGAGATCGAAGGTGAGTGTAGGCCTTTGAGGGGCGAGGGGTGGCTTGCCTGCCTGCTCAGAAGCTGCAGAAATCAGGCCCTGCCATCGACCCAGGCCCTGCCTGGAGGGATGTGCTGTGGAGGGAACGTGGCTGTGCTCAGCATTATGCCTCATCATCCTCGAGACTGGCCTGGGGGTGGCGGTCGCCGCTACCCCATGCCCATTGCATCAGCTTGTCGAAAGCTGGACCAATAAAAGGGCAGGGGCTTCTGGTTTTCTGAATGTTTCCACAAGTGGCCTCTATATCACCTTTGTACCAGTTCCAGAAGGTAGGCATTATTTACCTGCCTTTGACAGGGGAGGAAACTGAGGTTTAGAAAGACTGTGCGAGTGGCCGAGAAGTCTGCCAGCGTCTGCTGACCACATGCTCACCCCACCTGGTCCATCCGCCCTCCGTATGCCATATCCCAGGGGCCCTGGAGGATTGGGGGCCCGTCTGGCATGCTGGCGACTTTCCTCTTCTCACAGGAGAGTTCTTGTTACCCCATTTTCCTTCAAGAAGTCCAAGCGTGTCTGGACAAGGGGAGGGGACTCTGGCTGAGGGTTACTGCAAACATCACCTCTACCCTCTCCTCCCTCCCGGTTCCCCCAAGGAAGGAGGTGCAGAAAAAGGACACAGGAAGCAGAGCCAGAACAATGCTGGCCCCGCCTGATGCGCTGGCCTCAGACTCCCCAGACTGAACCCCTTCTGTGTTCCGGAGCTGGGGGGGGTGCACTGTGATCAGTGGCTGCAGACACTCAAGCGAGGCTGTTCTGCCAAATTCAGCTGTGTGGCTCCCCTGATTGGTCACCTCCCCCTCATAGTCAACCTACAACCTCACCCTCAACACAGACCTCCTCCTGCCTGCCCCACCCCCACCCCCGCCCCTGCCCGGGGGGAATCCTGTTGTTTATTTTCTAAATTCTTTCCCACTTCAAGGTTGCTGCTGACGCTTATTGCAACACCCAATTTTACAAGGTCAGAGGGGTGTCAGATAGAAACAATTGTCGTTGCACCCCAGTATCCGGCTTCTATCTTTCCCCCTCCCCACACCCATGGCCGGCAAGTGATAACACTATTGCAAACGGCCTTGAAAATGTAACTGTAGTGAATACAGCTAGAAGTGGTCAGCGGACTGCAACAGAGGAGAGTGAGTTCCAAGGACAAAGCTGGGGGTTACCTATCCTGCTTGGGCAAACAGGAACCTCTAAGGACTGAATCTGGGCCCCACAGTTCTGTGTTGGACTGAAACTCAGGGCTCAGCTCCTCCAGTTTCTAGCGCCGCAGCAGCTGGCACTGAAATACTGAGGATGGGGCAGGAAGTCTCCCATGATGGCCCCCGAGACAGGAGCTCGGACAGGAATAGCAAGCTGGTGGAGAGGCTACAGAAGAGAGAGAAAAGGGACGTTACTTCTGCTTTTCCTGTACAACAGGCTATGTTGCACCCCAAGGGCCACTTGGCAAACTGGAGGTGGGGTGAGCGGGCAGATGCTACTTGAACCTCACGGGTAGAGACCAAGAATCTTGCTCAGGGACTTCCCTGCTGGTCCAGTGATTAAGACTCCACACTCCCGACCAGGGTTTGATCCCTGGTTGGGAAAGATCGCACAAGTAGCATGGCATAGCCAAAAAGAAATATATGAAGAAAAGCATCCTGCTAAATATTTTACATTGCACGTAACAGTCCCTCACAGAAGAGAATGATCCAATTCAAAATGTCCATAGTGCTGAAGCTCGAAAAACTCCCTGGTCTACAATCACCTGGAAAAGAAGACCAATTTGTAGCTGTGCCTATAAAATCAACTTGCTTGCAAAGACATTGTCCTTCCACCAACAAAGCTTTCGTTGTCCGTCTTAGAAATGTTTAGGGTGGGTTGGCCAAAGGCCCAGGGATTTGAAGGGAAAACAGATGCTGGCTTAGACCCCAGCATGCCCTGGGAAGCCCTGCATCAGTGGAGCTTGTTCAATGAGGACAGGGTTGTGGGGCATCCAGAATCCAGGGTGGCCCACCCCCCACTGCCCACTAGCCAGGCTGGTCTAAAGTCCAAGGAACTGAGCCCCCAGCCCCCAAGTGTATTTGTTTCCAATGGATTTAGGGGTCTTTCCATTCTTGCACATTCAGAAGCCCACTGCATCCTACTTGGGCTTTTTCTAGTTGGGAGTTCTCTAAATCTTTCGTAAACCTTTGTGGCTCACATTTTAACAGTGGCAATGAAACTAAAGGCTTCCCAGGTGGCACTAGTGGTAAAGAATCCACCTGCCGACGCGGGAGACACAGAGATGCGGGTTCGATCCCTGGGTCGGGACAACCCCCTGGAGGAGGAAATGGCAACCCACTCCAGTGTTCTTGCCTGGAAAATGCCATGGACAGAGGACCTTGGTGGCTACAGTCCATGGGGTCACAGAAGAGTCGGACACGACTGAGCACAGTGAAACTAAAACTGCAGTGGAAACTCCCTCAACTTTCAGCAAACCACCAGCTTTTTGTCTGGCTGGCCTTTCAAAGGTGTCCCCAGGTGGGCACAGATGGGCTCACACATCCTTAAGGTCACCCTTACACACCCTTTCGCAGTCGGCCTGGGAAGGTGGGGGTGAAGCACATCGTTCCTTCCAGGTAGTTTGGAGTCTAAAGCCAGGGACCTTCTCTCTTCCCAAAGGGAGACGTCCCCATGGGGTTTTCTGGAGTCAGAGTCTCCCACCACAGGCTGACCTTCCAGTTGGAGGAACATACACGCATAGGATCAGACCCTCAGGCAGAGAGGAGACCAGTCAGAATCAAATGTAGTCTGGGTTAGCAGGAAGGTAAGGCAAAGGAAGAAGAGAAACTCCACTTCTTCCTCTTGCATCTTTTTTTTTTTTTTTTTTTGTAGATACTGAGAAATTTTTCACCACTGGACAAAAGGAGCTGTACCTGGAGGCCTGCAAGCTGGTGGGCGTAGTGCCCATCTCCTACTTCATCCGGAACATGGAGGAGTCCTACGTGAACCTCAACCACCACGGGCTGGGCCCCAACGGAACCAAGGCTATTGCTATAGCCCTGGTGGTGAGCATGGCAGTGGGGGCACATGAAGCCTGGCAGAGGTGGGGGCTTGAGAGGGTGCTGGGCCCAAGAGTCAGAGAGCCCTACTGTGGGGCTGAGTTGCCACCTCTTTGCCCATCTTGCCCTAGGTTCTGCATGTTATTGTTTACTTGCTTAGTCATCTCCAACTCATTTGTGACCCCATGGACTGCATCCTGCCAGGCTCCTCTGTCCATGGGATTTCCCAGCAAGAATACAGGAGTGGGTTGCCACTTTCTTCTCCAGGGGATCTTCCCGATCCAGGGATCAAGCCTTCATTTCCTGCATGGCAGGCCGATTGTTTACCACTGAGCCACCTGGAATCCCAGACTGTGCATCACTATGAGCTATTTCCCCAATAGGCATGGATGCCCGTTAGCTCCTAGGAAGGAGGTTACTAGAGACCCAGACCTTGAAAGTCTGTGCTCTTTCATATCCAGGAAGCAAAGGTACAAGGCTGTGGACGCTGGGAAAGCAACTGATCTGGGCTAGGGCCCGAATGCTAGTGTGAAAACACAAGACGAAATATCAGCTGGGCCTCCATTTCAAAGCTCACCTTTGCGCTAAATGAGTTCACTCCTGAGCCATTCCATTCCATGTCTGCCTTTCGAAATACTAGGTGTAATTCTTCAAGATCACACTGCAGAGTGAATCCTGTTTTCCCACAGGAATAATGTTCTCGCTCAGCTTGGCATGAGTGAACAAGGACTTGACCTTGAACTTACTAGATAGCGTTCCATATTTATAATTGATGGTATGCAAAACTGACTCCATCTCAGGAAAACAGACAATGTAACAGGTGTATGTCAGCATTACGCTGTTTGTTCACTTAGGACAGAGAAGGAAAAAGTTTGATTATTTTTTTAAGTACTCATTTTTGAATCTATAACAGCATCTGCACTTAGGGCATGCTCATTAAGAAGTCACTGAACATGACCCTGGGGAGGAGGAGGGAAGGGAGGGAAGAGCAGAGAAAGAACAAAGCCATCTTGAAATTTATGGAGCGTTGAAAGACTGATTAATGAAGTGTTAGGAATGCACCATTACCTCATGAGCTTCATGGGAAAAAAAAAAAGGAATATAATGAAATCCACTCAGGACTTGGGCCACTTGGCTCTCAGGAACAGCAGTTTCTGTTTAGGGGGCGTTTTTCATCTCTGATTCTCTGTATCACCCATTTGACAATTAATCATTGTGACATTCCCATGGACTGAACTTTTAATTATTACTGATATCTCCGGTACAGTTGAACTTCTCACGTGTCGTGCTCTCCCCTGGCTTAGATGAAGAGCACCCTGATAGGAGGGGTCATTTTCATACTTCTTGGGATCTATCCCTCCTCCACCAGTCTCCGTGCCCCTGGACTTAGTCGGCAGTGGACCCCCTGCAGAGGAGGGATGGTTTCTGTTTATCCCTGTTTCCTCGGCAGCTGGCACAGAGGGTGGCAAATAGATACTCGCCCTTGTGAAATGAATGTGGATGGACTTGGCGATCGGGCCCACCCGCTGCACCACGTGCCGTGCTGGCCCCCAGGACCGGGCCCACCTGCCACACCACGCGCCGTGCTGGCCCCCAGGACGACTCTGAAAGTGGCCCTTCAGTCCCAGTTTCTGCTAAATGACACCTAGACTGGGAGGCCCCCTGAGCCATCTCACTTGCCTTTGAGCCCAACTGAACTTTGCCACCACCACCCCCTCCCTGCAGAGAGCTGAGGCCAGAAGACACTTCCTGAAGGCCCCGGAGGACCATCCTGCATGGCTGTAATTTGCTGTGACACTCTCCCTTTGCTTGGGACGAGAGCTCCTACCACATCCTACTTCTCTCCCGGCTTGGTGCACTTCGCAAGGGCTTAGATCCAAAGACGAGTCTGTTCTCTCTGCCTTTCTACACAGGGAACGAGGTGGGGAAGGGAAGGACGGAAGTTCTGGTTAGAGCTAACCCCAGTCCCTCTTGCTGCAATGCTAGTCATTTCCACTTGCTTTGTTCCCTGTGGAAATGCAGACTAGCTTGGATGTAGATATTTATTTAAGATTTAGCTTCTAATACGTATCAGTACCAAAGCAGAAGGGCGTGGGGAAGAATTGGGAGATTGGCATTGCCATATATACACTCTTGATACCATGTATAAAATAGATAACTAGTGAGGCCATACTGTCTTGCACAGGGCGCTCTACTGAATGCTCTGTAGTGACCTACATGGGAAGGAACTCCAAAAAAGAGGGGGTATAGCTGATGCACTTTGCTCTACAGCACAAACTAACACAACATTGTAAAGCAACTATGCTCCCATAAAAATTAATTAGGAAAGGATTTAAGTTCTAGTTCCCTCCACATAGCCTTGAGGCAACATCCTGTCAGAGAGCCCAGATGAAACCTTAAGCCTAAACTAGAAGAGAGGCCTCTGAGCAAGGTGGCACAGGAGATGCGTTAGGCTTAAATACTGCTCTTAAATGTATCAGGGAGGCCTGGCATGCCTCGGTCCATGCAGTCACAAAGAGTCGGACACGACTGAGCGACTGAACTGAACTGAAACGTATCACGTTCTCCTTAATCCTGGAGTAGGTCACAGGGCTCTCTCCTCGAGGCTCGGTGGTTAAAATCTGTTCCCCTCACCCTTGCGCCTTCCCCTTTGCAGGACTCTGTTGACATGTCCCCCTTCTAAATCCCCCCTGGGAATCCCTTGTTGGGGAGGGAGGTGCCCAGAATAAGCATGTCCTAGCAAAACTTCCCTGGTGGGTCAGTGGTGAAGAATCCACCTGCCAATGCAGGAGACACGGGTTCAATCCCTGGGTTGAGAAGATCCCTTGGAGTAGGGAAATGGCAACCCACTCCAGTACTCTTGCCTGGGAAATCCCACGGACAGAGGAGCCTGGTGGGCTGCGGTCCACCAGGAGTCTCAAAGAGTTGGACATGACTTAGTGACGAAGCAACAACCAGGAAACAAGACTCATGGGGACGGCGGTTCCCCTGCCTTATTCTCTTGCTAGCCACTCCTCCAGAACTGCTAGCCTGCACCTCCATACCCTCTGACATAGCCAGGACGTTCAAGAGGGGTGATGGGTTCTGGGCAAAGGCAGGCAACTGACTCTGTCACCATCCATCTTTCTCTCTCCCCCTCCCCTTGTGGTGGCTGAAGTCCAACACAACTGTCCTCACGCTGGAGCTGGCGGACAACTGCATCATGAAGGAGGGTATCCTGAGCCTGGTGGAGATGCTGCAAGAAAACTACTACCTGCAGGAGATGGTGCTGTGCCCTGTCCTGCCTGTTCCTACCTCCACACTTAGGGTCTCAGAATCCACTCGAGACAAGCCAGAGACCCCTACCCGAGCCCAGCCTCCAAGCTTTCTGCTATCAATCTGGGGGCTCCTCCCCACTAGAAGTGACTTCTCAGAGGAGGGTCCACACATAAGAGGCTGACCAGGGACTCTGCGTTCCCCATGGACGTAAGAAGCCCTGAGAACATATTTCCATCTGACCTCACAAGTCCCTAAATGGACAAACTTCTTTAGGGCTGCCTTAACGTGAACTTTCTTAGAGAAAATAAAGTCACGAGATAATTTCATAAAATACAATGCGTCCAGAGATAGATGATTGGTGATGGCTGGACACCAGTGTGAATGTACTTCAGCCCACTGAGCTGTGCCCTTCAAAATGGTTAGGATGGCAAATGTTGTGTTACGTCTATTTTACCACAGTTTTAAAACTTGAAAAAAGAAGAGGAAAAAATGACCAAGATAATAATGGCGCAGTTATGTAAAGTCCCTCCCACCAGCCCGAATGGACTGTGTCCATTTATACCCCAGTTTCTTCCGAGCACAGTAATTCGTGCTTCAGGAACCAGCGAAGGGAATTACAATAATTGCTTACTCTTAATTTTGTTTTTCAATCGTTTCATACTAAACCCTCCAAATAGTTATCTTGGGTTTCCAAAAAAAAAAAAAGTGCAATGTGCTTATCTAAGATACCAGGGCGAAACTGGGGAGCGTGGGGGCAGTCTTTGAGGTCAGCTTCAGAGAATTGAGACCAGCCTAGGGCCTCGCCATGAAACATCAGAAAAACCAGGGGTCCTCTCCTCCTCCTCTACCTCTTTCTCCTCCTCCTCCTCCTCCTCCTCCTCCTCCTTTTAATCTCCCTAACCCTTCCAGTCCCTTGACCTAACACCTGCTCTCTCTACCCTAACCTTATGCCCTTAGGACAGGCCTCAAGTAAGCCCCCACGCCCCCATCATTTGTTAACCAGGGCCCTTTGGTGGGATTTTTACACACAGAAGTGTTCTCTTGCCTTTTAGAATGTTTCTGACAATGATCTCGGCTTGGAGGGGGCCAGAATCCTCTCCGAGTTCCTCCAGAATAACACCTCCTCGCTCCTCAGCCTTCAGCTAGCAGGTGAGCCTGTGAGGGCTTCCCAGGCGGTAGAAGTGGTGAAGAATCTCCCTGCCGATACAGGAGACACAATAGACAGAGGTTCAGTCCCAGAGCGGGGAAGATCCCCTGGAGAAGGAAATGGCAACCTCTCCAGTATTCTTGCCTGGAGAACTCCATGGGCAGAGGAGCCTGGTGGGCTGCAGTCCCTGGGGTAGCAAAGGTGCAGACACCACTGAAGCAACTTGGCGCTCACGCCTGGCGCTTTCTGGTATAAAAGTTTGTATATTTACTGTTGTCAAGTTCATCAGTCTTTTACGGTTTTGATTTTTGTAGTCTTGCTTAATAACTGTTTCCTACTTCAGATTTTAAAGTATTTTATTTTCTTCAAATATTTTTCTAATTTTTCCCACATAGATCTTCAATATATCTGGAATTTATTTTTGTTCATGGCATTAGGTAGAAATCATACATGTTATTTTCACCTGGCTAAAATTCATAGCCAGGTGCCCAGCTTCATTAATTGAATAACTTATCCTTTACTGACTAACTTGAATGCCATTTCAACATATATTGAAGTGTGTGTTAGTCAGTCATGTCTGACTCTTTGCGACCCCATGGACTATAACCCATCAGGCTCCTGTGACCATGGAATTCTCCAGGCAAGAAGACTAGAGTGGGCTGCCATTCCCATCTCCAGGGGAGCTTCCCGACCCAGGGATCGATCCTGGGTCTCCTGCGTTACGGGTGGATTCTTTACCATCTAAGCCACCAGAGATGTCCATCATATATTAAATTGCCATATAAATATAGATTCCTTTCTAGAGTCTCTATCCCATTTCATTTATCTATGTCTACATCAACATTGTACCATTTTAGTATTTGTTTAAAATATTAAAATTATAATATGTTATAATTAGTTGAAATTTATAAAATATATCAAGTATGTAATATTCAAGATATTTTAATATGTTTTGAGCTTCCCCAGTGGCTCTGCAGTGCAAGAATCCACCTCCAATGCAGGAGACGCAGGTTCTGATCCCTGGGTTGAGAACATACCCTGGAGAAAGAAAAGGCAACCCACTCCAGTATTCCAACCTGGGAAATCCCACTGACAGAACCCGGCAGACTGCAGTCCATGCGACTGCAAAAAGTCATACATGACTTAGCGACTAAACAACAATAATGTGTTTAATATTTGAGTGGACAAAGCTTTACCTTTTTCAAAGTAATCTTGGCTATTCCTGGACAGTTTCTCCTCCAGGTGAATTTTAAAATCACTTTGTCAAGTTTTATTAAAAATAACTTATTGGGATTTTGGTTGGAGTTAATTATATTTAATGTTCTAGGTTAATTCAGGAAAGAACTGACATATTCAAAATATTGAATAGCTTCATTTAAGAACTTGGTTTCATCAGGTTTTTATGTTCTTCAATAAATTGTTATAGTTTTATTTCATTATTAGTCATGCATATTTCATATTAGCTTTATGTCTAGGTCTGTATCATTTCATTCTTATGAGAATAGAATATTTTTTCTACCACTTTTTCTAATTTATTCCTGGTATGTATGAGAACTATTAATTTTTGTACATTGAGCCTATTGTCAATCATTTTATTGAATTATCTTACTAGTTCTGACATTTTGTTAATATTCTTGGGTTATTTATGTAGGTGATAGTGTCTGCAAACAATGGAAGGTTTTGTCTCTTTGTTCCAATATTTACGGCTCCTGGAGAGTTTTTTTGGTTGTATTGGCTAAGACCTCTAATATAACATTAATCCAGAAAGATCTTTGCAAAAATACAAACTTCCCAGCCCTATCCCAGGCTGCTAAGTCAGACTTCTTTAGGGGGGAAGACTAAGAATCTGTATTTTTCATCTATCTTCCAAACAATTTCTTACAGCCGATGCAGGACAGGTAACAAATAGTATAAATACAACAATTTGAGTAACAGATCACATAAGTTTATACACTGACTAGATTGTCATCTCATTTCATTGCACTGGTGCCAGAAACAACCCAGGAAGTATCTGTGTTTCAGTGGCTTCATTCACTCATTCATTCAGGATTCACTGAGCACCTGCTATGTGCCAAGCGCTTTTTGAGTGCCAAAGATGGTTTATTAAACTTTCAAGGAGAAAATTGGGGATAAGATTTTGTGTTATCTATTCCCCCCAAATCACCGGTGCTTTATCGATGGATTCCTTAGCAGGGCCGGGGCTAAGATAAGACAAGGAAGGCACTCACCTTAGCCACAGAACTTAAGGGGCAACAAAAAACTCAGTAACCAAGTAAATAACATCTTAAAGCAACAGTTTTAAAAGCCAAAATTAATACAAAGATAAGTCCATGGGTGAAGAAAATATCAACACTTTCAATAAACCACAGAATCCCACAGAGACAGATTGGAATGAAGTACAGGGTCAGATCCTGCTTTTATTTAAATTCTGGTTCATCATAGATGTTTTTGCATTGATTTGTATTTTAAACTATTAAGCTGTTATTCATAGCGATTACCAAGATTTTTGGCGCCTCTGATTTTACACGCATGGTAAGTGACTCATTCATCTCTCCAGTCACAACTCTGCTGCTTAGACTTGAATTAGCCCTTTTAGAACATCACAGAGTTTAGGCACAAGGCCAGGGGTTGATGCTATCAGTGGATGCACAGGGCATGGTGTGCCAACTCCTGCACCTCCCTGCACAGTCACGGCAGAGAGAGAAGGGAAGGAGCACTAAAGAGATGGTAATGAGCTGTCTTTCTTCCTGTGTGTTCCTCTGTGCCCAAACACTGCTTTAAGCATTCGCCCAAACCCCCCGCCCATCCAGGCTGCCACATAACACTGAGCAGAGTCCCACGTGCTACACAGTCCTTGCTGGACTTGCCACCTTTTCTATGTCCGGTTGTTCCAAAGGCAAGAAGCTGGCAGGACTAGATATGGAGGGTTAGAGAGCCTTAGTCTGAAGAGCGTTGTTAATGCCCCCCCTTCAATGCAGGAAATAACTTCAAGGAAGAATCTGCAGAGCTGTTCTGTCAAGCCTTGTCGGTAAGAAGCCAGGGATGCGGGAGCAGCCAGCCCCGTAAGCGACGCTGCTGGGACATGGGTGGCTCTGAGCGTCAGGAAGGAGTGAGGCCACTTACCTGGTGTAGGGAGCTGCTGAGTGTTCAGACTCCAGTCCTATCAAAAGCCTCAGCAAGTGGTAGGACTGTTTGGATGTTGCTAAATTCTCCTAGCAGTCATCAACAGTTCTACAGGAAATGAACTGTCCTCCGTCTAAGAACACTAGCCTACTTAATTTTCAGCATACGAAGGCCCCCATCACAGTGTTCTAAGTGAGGCATTTGCAAAGACAGAGAAGACAAAAATCACCTCTCTCTCTGCCCTGTTTCTTTCTCTAGAACAATTACAGAATTAAATCACTGGATCTCAGTCACAACCTATTCTGTCATAAGGCAGGCGAGTACCTGGGGCAGATGCTAGGTGAGTCCTGCTGCGAAGGGAGGGACCCGGAAAAGGGAGGGAGGTAAGGTAGGATGGCTTGTCGAGATCATCTCCTGTTTCTTTACTGTTACTGAAAGTTCTGATTATAAAAAGCAACGTAAACGATACCCCAAATTCATTTTGAACGGAGCAAACATCTGAATGTGGGAAGTTAAAAAACTTCAAAATGATTAGATTAGAATAACATAGAAGTAACTTGTTTCTATGAGAAGTAATACACAGAGATGACTTCAGGGAGGCTAAAGATTATTAAACAGAAATGGGCACACACTGTAACAAACCAGTGGGCAGAAACTGCAACAAAAACAATTCATACATTTGACAACAGTAAAGTTGAAAACTTTCAGATGATAAAAGAAATTGTGGGGCGATGATAGAAGACAAGCACTAGCTAGGGAGAAGAAATGTAGATAATTTGTAAAATATAAAAGATTACTGTTCAGAATACTGCTGAAAGGTCCTCTAGCTCAATCAGGCAGTGATAAATACTCCCAGGGGAAAAAAAAAAAAACTGGCCAAAGCATATGGACAGCGACCAAAGAAAAGCAAGTGTCGGCACTCTTCAGTAATTAACAACACGCAAAAGAAAACCGCAAACAGATCTCCTTTGTCATCTAGCAGAACTGTAACAATTTCCCATCAGAGAATATCAATGGCGGTGAAAACGAACAAAAAATAGGGACATTCACAAGTCCGCTAGATAAAGGCACTTTGGAGAACAATTTGACTATATTTAGTAATATATATTACGGAGAAGGCGATGGCACCCCACTCCAGTACTCTTGCCTGGAAAATCCCATGGATGGAGGAGCCTGGTGGGCTGCAGTCCATGGGGTCGAGACGAGTCGGACTCGACTGAGCGACTTCACTTTCACTTTTCACTTTCATGCATTGGAGAAGGAAATGGCAACCCACTCCAGTGTTCTTATCTGGAGAACCCCAGGGACGGGGGAGCCTGGTGGGCTGCCGTCTATGGGGCTGCAAAGAGTCGGACACGACTGAAGTGACTTAGCAGCAGCAGCAGTAATATATTGGAAATGGATATATTCTATGACGCAGTTCACCTCTATAGGTGTCTCAGAGAAGGTCTCATGCATACAGAGAGAGCTGTCCCAGGAGGTTATAACAAAGGTGTTATAAAAGGGGGGAAAAGGCAAACTAAACGTTCACTCCTGGGGAAATGAATAGAACCAGAGAGGACTCCTAGCAGTGTGGAGAGAGTGCTACTCTAGATGGGGAGGGGAGAAGAAACCTCCCAGGGAAGGTGGCTCTTTGTTGAAACTTGAATATAAAAGAAGAAGCAGCTGTGCTATATAGCTTTCCAGGAAGAAAGCCTGTTTGAGGAACTTGGAGCGACAGTGTGGCTAAAGCGCAGGGGACAGGGGAGGAGAATGGAAGCAGGAGAGGTCGTCGAGGTGGTGGGCAGCCCCTCGTGTCGGGCTGTTGGAGCCACAACACCCACAGAGCCTGGGTTTCATTCAACGCACGCGTGTCACAAAGGATGTGGTGTGGGAATGATGAGGGACGGCTGGGAGGCTCAGACCCGCTCCGTGACTCCTGCATCCTAGGAGGACAGCAGGGGAGGAGGGAGGCGTGGTGTTCCAGACCAGGCCAGGACCACAACCTGAGCTCAGCCAGGAGGCTCCCGGAGGGGATGGATTCAGAATATGCTCCGGCAGTAAAGCCAAAAGGACTTGCTAATGTGAAGAGGGAGGGAAAGGGAGAGGTAAAGATAGATTCTTGATTCTTTTGTTTCAGTTCCTCGTGAGATGGAGGTGGTGTTTACTCAGTGGGGGAAACTCAGGGAGTCACAGTACGGAGGGGCGGGAGTTAGGAGTCAAGCTGTCTGCTTTTGGCCAGGAAGGGCTTTCAATGCCCATTTGACGCTGACATGGAGATGTCAGGAAGGTGGTTTGCTGGGTCAGTTTAGAGTGTGGAGAACAAGTCAGAACTGGAAACATATTTGCGATGTATTTAAAGCCATGGCCACGTGTCCAGATGAGGCTGTCCAGGCGAAGAGTGCAGACAGAATTGAGTAGGGGGCCATCCTACTGCCCTCGGGGTCACTCCAACATTTTAAGGGGTCACAGAGGAGGAGGAGGAGCTGGCGTGGGAGTGATGAGTCAAACACCAGGGAAGGTGAGGTACCAAGGAGCCACGTGGTGGGGAGTATTTTCAAGAAGGGGGAGGTGGTCAGCTGGGTGAAGTACTATTTAGAGGTCAAATAAGAAGACGGGAAAGTGACCACAGGACTTGCCAGCATGGAAATGACTACTGAGGGAGTATGCAAACCCAGCTGGAGCGGGTTGAGTTGAAAATGAGATGCAAAGTGAAAATGGCTATGTAAGCAACTCCAGGTGCTCCGCTGAGACCTGGCTGGAAGAGAGGGATGGGTGACGTAGAGTCCAGGAAGGTTTGCAAGGGTGGGAAATGCTGACAGGAGGAAGAGAAACAGAAACTGATGATGGAGAAGGCTGCTGCTGCTCCGACTCTGCAACCCCATAGGCGGCAGCCTACCGGGCTCCCCCGTCCCCGGGATTCTCCAGGCAAGAACACTGGAGTGGGTTGCCATTTCCTTCTCCAATGCGTGAAAGTGGAAAGTGAAAGTGAAGTCGCTCAGTTGTGTCCAACTCTTAGCGACCTCATGGACTGCAGCCTACCAGGCTCCTCCGTCCATGGGATTTTCCAGGCTGCCATTGCCTTCTCCATGATGGGGAAGAAGGAGGAGATAATTATAGGAGCGAAGTCCTTGAAAAGACAGGAGGCGATAGTATCTGTAACAAAAATGGAGGGGAGGCCTGAGAGCAGTAGGGACCCATCATTCACTGAAAAGGGGGGAGCCCAAGAGTGGGTGTGGGGGTCAGTGGGGCTGGGAGATAGCATTTTAGGAGGGTGAATCTCTCTCACCCCATGGTTGCCGTTGCCTCAGCGAAGCAATGAGGCAAGATCTTCAGCTGGAACGGAAGGGACGGAAGAGCAAAGTGTAAATGAGCTACTGGGTATTTTGAGTCTCCCTTTGAAAACTAATTGTCAAACATTTTAAAATTAAATTTTAAAACAAATTTAAAATGAGACAAACTAACTTCTGTTTTAATATGTTTGTCACCATACTATATATGCAGCTTTTAAAAATTTTTGTGTATTAAAGCCACCAAATATTAGATGATTACTATGTGACAGGCATCATGCTAGGCTCTTTACATCAATCTTTAAAAAAAAAAAAACAAAACCCTTTGTAAAAGTTAACGTTCCCATGTTATAGATCAGAAAACAGAAGTAAGGGAAGGACAAGTAAGCCAAAGAATCCGCCTCAATGTGGGAGAACCAGGTTTGAGCCCTAGATCGGGAAGATCCCCTGGAGAAGGGCATGGCAAGCCACTCCAGTCTTCTTGCCTGGAGAATCCCATGGACAGAGGAGCCTGGCGGGCTACAGTCTGTGGGGTCGCAAAGAGTCAGACATGACTGAGCGAATCTCTTCTGCCTTCTGTCTAAGGTCACATAGCTAGGAAGTGGTGAGAACAGAATTAAACTTTTAATTTTGTGGTCATTTAAGAGGAGCAGGAGTGCAAGGTATAACTTAAGTGGGGGACATGGCACAAAAGAGGAAAGAAGGGTAGGAAGGGATTGAGGGAGACAGGCAGGGAGAGAATGAAAGCAGGAGGAAAGTTTGTTCTCAATACAACCGAAGGTGGTGTGCATTTTCCTGAAAGTCTGTCCTGGTGGTTGACACAAGGGAAAGACATGATCAGTACAGAGCGCTCTGTCCATAAAAAAATAAAACAGAAAATCACATCTTCCTGGGCCTGAAGGTGGTTCCTCCCATTCAGTGTCCTTCAAGAGCACTTTAGTCTCTTTCCAATAGTGTCCCCAGCACATCCGCCCTCCCCAGATAAAAATGACAATGGCGATGTGTTTAAATAGAATGCTCTCCCAGCCCTATGTAGCCTGTGATCAAAAGCATCTTAAAGTTTTTTTAAAAATTGCAATTTCGGTGCAAACCCAACTTCTAGACAAGCCTGATGTCGCCCCACTTCCACCTGGCTGTATCCCTAAAGTTTTCCTGGATGGACATTCTGTGGCCCCCACTGCTCCCATAGGTCTCCATGAAAATATCATGTGATAGAACTCGCCATGCCCACCACAGTCTTGCTATGTAAACACCCCCTGTTTCCCATGCTGTCTCCATCTATGTTAACGACTGTGTGATTTTCCACCAGGTGGATATTTGTGTTAGGCTTTGCCCCTCCCCTGTGAGTCACAAACCTTACTTTTGTAAAAACACCTGCAAGTGTGTCACTCATCTCACATACTATACGTCTCCCTAGGAAGAGTCTCAGGGGTGATATTGCCGTGAGATGGAGCAAGCAGATTTTAGTAGGAAAATGTCTTTGACCAGACAGTTCAGAGTGTATCCTGTGTTTGCCACCTGCAATGTACGAGTATCTTACTAGGTTGCTGTGGCATTGGGAATCACCTTGTAATTTTGTGTTTAAATGGATAACTGACAAGTTATTGCCTCCGTGTTCTGCTTTGCATGAGGACTGAGCCCCCCGAATTTCATGGATCTCAGGCCGGCCCGGAGCCTGGGTTCTCCGGGAGGTGGGGGACGCTGAGATGACGCCCTCCCCTCCCTCAGCCATCAATGTAGGGCTCCAGTCGCTGGATCTGAGCTGGAACCACCTCTACATCCGGGGAGTGGTGGCCTTGTGCAATGGTCTCCGGGTAAGCCTGCGGGAGCGGAGCCAGGGTTGAGCACGGGTGAGGATGACCAGGCCCTCCGTCCGCCGTCTTGAACCCCTTCTCCATGGTCACCATTGAGGACGGTGATCTGAGACCTCCTCAGGCACTCTTCACAGTCAGTCTGCCTCCCACAACTCCTGAACGCATGACCTTCTTTAGTACAAATCCCTCCCAGGGAAACTCACCCTACTGGGGCCTCCTATGCACCTCTGGGGGTAACTTCAAAGGGGCAGTTTAACTCCGGGCGAAGGGAATGACCTTCACCCAAAGAGAATGTGCTCTGAGACTCTGAGCCCAGCTGGGAGGGATCTGGAAAGATCTGGCCATCTCTCTCCAGGGGACCACTGAGCACTCTGTCTAGAAGTCAGCCAGGGTCAAAAATGGGGGCCCGTTGGCTGGGTGAGTTGCCTGCAGCCTTGATGCTGGCGCTGTTTTCCCTTCTCCCTGCAGTCTAATGTGTCGCTGAAGAAACTCGACCTCTCCATGAACAGCTTTGGGAACGAGGGGGCTGCAGCCCTAGGGGAGGTCCTCAGACTCAACAGCTACCTGACCTACCTAGACCTCAGCAGCAACAACATCACCAACGAAGGGCTCTCCAAAATCAGCAGAGCCCTGGAGTTGAATGAGAGCCTCAAAGTTCTGAAGGTAGTCTTCACCCGGGCTGGGGGCAGGACAGCTTGTGTGTACATGTGTGTGCCTCCGTGTGTGTAACTGTGCATGTCTGTGTGTCTCTGCACCCAGGCATGTGTGCATCAGCAGGTGTGCATCTGTGTATGTGTCCCTACATCCCTGTGTGTGCATGCACGTGTGTATCTGTGCGGGGG
>SJYQ01096251.1:29093-50775 GCA_006410935.1 Redunca redunca
GGGGGGGGCGGGGGGGCGGAAGTGGGTTGGGATGTTGCTGGAGAGAAAAATCTACATTCTTGGCTGGCTTTATTCTGTAAACTCAGTGTCACACCCTCCGCTCTCACCTGGCACAGGGTAGCAGTTGGTCTCTTAAATGGTTTTCCTTTCTCCCATCTGGGTCTCCTCCAGGTTTTTTTTCTTCACCAAGTGACTTTCGGGATCTCCGTTCCCCAACCAGGGATTGAACCCGGGCCCGGGCAGTGAAAGCGCCAAGTCCTAACTGCTAGACTGCCAGGGAATCCCCTCTTCCAGTTTTTCTCCGCACTGCAGCCAGAGTGTGCCTTTTGAGTGTAAATCTGGCTTCTAACACCCCTACCTACTCTTCTCCAGCTTGAGCCCCATATCCCCCACGGCCTCCTTCACTCAAACCCAGTTCTCTCCCCCAGTGTGCTTCAAGTTTACCCTCCCCCCAACTCCTATGCTCCAGCCAATGCCTCAGGGTCTGTTTTTTTTTAATTTTTTGGCTGCCCTGGGTCTTCATTATAGCGCACAGGCTTCTCACTGTGGTGGCTTCTCTTGGTGCAGAGCACAGGCTCTAGGCACTCGGGCCTCAGTAGTTGTGGCACAAGGGTCTAGGAGCTCCGTGACATGTGGGATCATCCCGGACCAGGGATCAAAACCGCACCCCCTACCTCGGCAGGCAGCTTCTTAACCATGGGCTTCCCTGGTAGCTCAGCTGGCAAAGAACCCACCCGCAATGCAGGAGACCCCAGTTTGATCCCTGGGTTGGGAAGATCCGCTGGAGAAGGGATAGACTACCCACTCCAGTATTCTTGGGCTTCCCTGGTGGCCCAGCTGGTTAAAAAACCGCCTGCAGTGTGGGAGACCTGGGTTCGGTCCCTGGGTCGGGAAGATCCCCTGGAGAAGGGAAAGGCTACCCACCCCAGTAGTCTGGCCTGGAGAATTCCATGGACTGTATGGGCCATGGGATTGCTAAGAGTCCTGAGCGACTTTCACTTTCACTTCTTAACCACTGGACCACCAGGGGAGGCCGCAGGGGCTTTTTCATCTCCCACCCTGCAGGACCTTGCCCACGCCACTTGCTCAGCCCACAGTGCTCCCCCAACTGGCCTCAGTTGCTGGTCTGCCTCGGAACACAGTGGGAGCCCCAGTTCCCTAGGGACCCCCGGGGAACCCTCAGATCCTGTTTACCCCTTCTTCCAGAACTCCCCAGAGTTCCTCTTTATATTCTCGTTCTGAGTGACTTATCTGTCACCCACTAGCATGAGAGCTTCCTGAGGACAAAGACGTATTCGGGTTTGCCCATTATTATATCCCCTGTACCTGGCAGAGTCCTGAGTGGTTTACTCACTAAGTCGTGTCCAACTCTTGTGATCCCATGGACTGTAGCCCACCAGGCTCCTCTGTCCATGGGATGCCCAATGACTATTTATTAAGTAAATGAATGAATATGTATTTCATTTTAAATTAATTTGCTTATAGATGCTAATTTATAACAGAGAAGCCCCTGGGAAGTTGGCAGTTGATGAGAAATGAGGCCTTATATTAACAGGTCCCCTTTCTGGGGCTCCTACCTTGAGCCAGGTTCTGTTTAAGTGATTTATCTCCTTATTCCTGGCCCAGCCCCACCAAATGGGCTCCAGTAGCCCCACTTGTCAGATGAGGCTGTGTGAGTTGTCAGCTAGCAAGAGGCAGAGGGAAGTCAGCTCTACCTGGCTTTCTACTGCAGTTCCAACTCCTGCACGATATGTGGGTGACTCGGGGGGACCACAGACGTGGGAGTGCTGGTGGAAGAAGAACAGGAGTTAGCAATCAGTGGACGAGAGGGCGTCCGTGAGGGCAGTCACCCTAGAGCTGTTGCGGTGACAAGAGGGAGTCAGGTTCTGACCAGTGGAAGTAGCTTGGGGATGGCAGACCATCCAGGCGGCCGCCTAGTGACTGGGGAAGCTGAGAGGCTGGCCTGCCTGCATGGGCACCGAGTGTGATTCAGACAGGAAGGACGGACTCAGCCTCCAAGGACTCAGCCTTGGGGGCCAATAAAGCCAAGGAAAGTTCAGAGAATTTGACTTTTAAAGACTAAAAAGCTGCCTCAGCAAAACGGCCACAAAGATTCTTTTTTTTCTGGTTTGTGAAATATAGGTGATTTTAACATTTTTTTTCTACTGCTTTTAAATGTTTTCTACAATGACCAAATATTTTCATTTTAGATCCTTGTCATGCTTGTCTGTGCTTAACCCAGTGACTGGCATGTTGCAGGGCCCCAGTCGATGTTTGTTGGGTGGATGGATGGATGGACGGATGAGCAGTGAGATGGACAAGTGGGTGGATGACAGACAGACAGGGAGATGGGTGCTTACAGAGAAATCTGGAAGGAAGACATAGACTGTGGCTTGACGGGAATGTACGGAAGCCATGCTCTGAACCAGCCTTTTCTGCCCCCATCTCTGCCTCCTTCTGCCTTGCCCTTCCTCCCACAGCTTTTCCTGAACCCCATAAGTATGGATGGTGCTGTGTTACTTATCCTGTCCATCAAGAGGAACCCCAAATCCAGGATGGAGGATATTGACATTTCTGTAAGTCATCTAATGGTTCGCTCACACTCAGGGAGCCTGCCAGTTACCATGGCCACAGCGCCAGGTGCCAACAGCTCTGGCCCTCAGGGCCTACGTGCTCCAGGAGAAGAAAAAAACTCTCCTTTTGGATACAACTCTGCCCTCCTCCAAGGGTCCTTTCCATCGGAGTACCCAGTCGGCCAGTAACATCATGGTATAAAATTATTTGCCCGATCCTGGGAACCTGGGACCTGCACCCCCAAGAGTGGGCCTTAGGGCAGAGATGAGGAACACCAGAATCAAAGGTGGGGGACCCCAGAACAGACCTCTCTGCAGTCAGCTTTGTCAATGGATGGCTCTGGGCCTTAGAATGCTTCCACAATGACAGGATTTTTAGAATCTGAGTATGAAAACACGTCCAAATCTGTGTTTTCATTTCATGACTCAGCCTACTCTAATCAGAGTAGTATTTGAGTGTTTAAAAAAAACCTTGATGGAGGCGGGAAGCTCCACTCTGCGGGTACTCTGTCCTGAATCATCCCAGAGGTGGGAGCTGTTGCCAACAATATCCTATACTTCTCTACCAGTTTATACTCTGTGTTGTTTTTTTTTTTTAAGCTCCAAAGCCATTTTGTAGGCGCCAACTCATTTAGTTCTACTGGGAGGTAGGTAGAATATATTCATGACCTAGGGATGCCAAGGCAAAGTACACAAAGCAGGTGACTCAAGTGATAGAAATGTCTTGTCTCACTGTCCTAGAGGCTAAAAGTTCAAGTTCAAGGTGTTGGTCAGGTCAGTTCCTCCAGAGGACTGTGAGGAAGAATCTGCTCCCTGCTTCTCTTCTAGCTCCTGGTAGTTTGCAGGCAATCTTTGCTGTTCCTTGGCTTGTAGAAACCTCACCCTGGATCTCTGCCTTCAGCCTCAGATGTCACTCTCCCTGTGCGCGCGTGTCTCTGTAGCCCAGTGTTCCCTTGTTACAGGGACCCCAGTCATGTCGGGTTAGGGCCCACCCGGCGACCTCATTTTTAACTTGATCATCTGCAAAGATCTTATTTCTCAATAAGGTCCTATTCCCTGGTACTGGGGGTTAAGATTTCAGCATCTTTTTTTGTGGGGGATACAATTCAACCCATGACCTCTACTTGTCCTCATTGTCCCGCTTTACATGTAAAGAACCTGAAACAGAGAGGTTAGGCCACTCGCCCAGGACCACGCAGCAGGTGCGAAACGCAGTGAGGAGTAAACCAGGGCTTCTGCCTCCCACTCTAGAGTTCTGTAAAGGTACAGAGTGAAAAGTCCTTTCACACTTGCTTAATACCATACTAACATGGGGTTTTGTTAAGACTTTAATACCTTGCAAGTCTATCGGGGGTGATGTTTTGCGTTTGAAACCCAAGCTTCTTAGAACTGAATAGTGAGTCAAAATTGGGTTCATATTTGCCACAGGTTATAAAGCGTCCTAAACACCTACCTGCTGTCCTTTCCACTGTGCTCCCTCGTCTCCTGCTCCCCAGCCCTGGTTCCTCCTCATGCTCCTGGTTTTCCTCCTCGGAGGCCTCATCCCACAGCTCTGACCTGCACCCTGTGTTGCTGCCTCCGACCTCAGCCCCCAGGTCCAGAGTTGGTTAGAATTCAGCTCCTCCCACCCCCCTGCAGTGCAGGTTGGAAGGTGTGAACCCCAGCACTGCCTTGGGGCGTCTGAGGAAATGTCAGAAGTGGTGCTGTTTAGACCCTAAGGCGGCATATAAACCCCTGAGCTGGAGACTCTCACCACTCCGCGTGATGCCACCATAACTCTAAGTGGAGCTGGAATCCCTTCATTGTAGATGCTTCTGGCACTTTCTCTAGAATACCTACAAAGGAGAGGGAGTAAGTCTTCAGCCCTTAGCATGAATTGAGTTCTTTGAAAAGGCAAAAGATACTGAGAGCCGCAGCTGAGGAATGAAGCAGATGGATCACACCCATGGAGGCCAGGTTTGATCAAACACCATCACACAGAACATGTGCTCTCCTGCAGCCTCTAACTGGGCTTGGAGGCCCTTCCACAAGGCGGGGGTTCCTGTGTGCGACAGGATAGCTGGAACGAGGGGCTTTCTGCTAGCGCTTCAGCTCTGAAGACCAACACTGGGGTAGAAATGGGCTTTTCGGGGCCTTTGGGGACCGGTCGTGTAACCCCACAGCCGTGCCTGTCTGTCACACACAGACACCAGGCTCACCTTCTGAGAGCAGAGTGAGATGACAGGAGGTGACAGGCCACCAGCACCCAGCTAGGGCACCTGATCCAGATCATGTGGGAAGCTCACAAGCCAAACCACCTGTTCTAGCAAAGGAGAGCCGTCCCAGTCTAGGAGCAGCACTGCAGAATGAGCTAGAAAAGACAGCACGTGGCTTTGCTTGGGGGGAGCCCACCGGTCTGGGAGATGGCATGACGGCAGCACCCGCCGCCCGACGGGTCCCCTCTCTCCCTGCTGCAGAATGTGCTGGTGTCCGAGCAGTTCGTGAAAATACTGGATGGCGTGTGCGCCATCCACCCCCAGCTGGACGTGATATACAAGTCAGTGCAAGCCTTATCGGCCAAGAAAACTCTCTTCACAGGGACGAACCCCGTGAAACTGATCCAGGTGAGCCCTGCTTCCCTCTAAGAGACCCCAGGGGCCCCTGGAGAGAGCTAACCTTTGGCTCAGCTCCCAGAATTTCTCCTCCCCCAAAGCCGCGATCCTGTCTGACAAAGGACTTCTCAGCTGCAGGATATATCCCCTCTGGCTCTCAGATCCATCAGCAATGCTTCCTGACTCCCAGAGGAAAGGAAGTGCTCCAAACTGGCTAAAGTGGGAGGGGCGTAGAACAGGATGGTTCTGCCAGCTAGGCTCCTCCATTGCAACCAGAGACAAGTCACTATAGTGACTTGTGCCTCAGTCTCTGTGCCTCAGTCTCTTCACCTGTAAAATGGGCATAATAATAGTACCCACCCCAGGAGGGCTGCTGTGAAGGTTAAATTCTATACTCCACATGACGGACTTAGAACAATGCCTGGCACGTGACCAGCACACAATTCACAGAGGCTCTTTCCAATAGCTGGTAAGGATGCAAAGACATCCTGTGGCCAGCATGGGTATTTGGTGGCTTCAACTAATGAGAAATCCATAAGTCTTTTATATCTAGAGGTCACCTGCTCCTGGCTCCAGTCTTAAATTGTGTCTGGCAGTCCAAGGAAAAAGATGTAACAGTAGCAATAAAACTCAGAGAGTGTTAGAGCTGGAAGGGATGTTATAGCTCCTCTGGTCCAATAACCTCACAGAGAAGTGACTGCCCAGGCCTAGGGTTTTCACTGCCAGCTCTGCCCTGGACATGCAGGCGAGGGGCGTGCTGCTGGAGGCAGGACCGTTACTACCTGGGGCAGCAGGAGCTGGGAGGGTGCCCTGCAAAGGCAGTTCCGCATGGCATGTGCCGCTGGACCTCTGTGCCTTAGTTTCAGAACCAAAACAGGAGAGCTCTTGCATGAAAACTCTCACTGTAGGGAAAGTTCTAGAAAGCAAAGCAGTATCAAGTATCTTTATATCTTTATGAGTAAATCGATGTCAGGTGAACAGAGGAGAAATTTGTTTTGCAAGAAGAGTGGGAATGGAGTTACCTAGTGCAAAGTGCCCTTGCTCCTTATTTTAAAACAATATAGAAAAGGAATCCCAGAGGAGAGACCCAACCACACATACAATGTAAGCCGTAGTCGGGCCCAGCAGTCTGGCTGGGAAGATGGGATAGACACAGTCATTTCCAACAGAAAATGTCAGATGATAAATAATAAACAAGTGACCAAGGTAGAAAGTATCAGTACAATCCAAACTAGAGGTCACTGCAGGACTGGGCAAACAGGAAAGGATGCTTCCTGGCAAAGGCGGGTTGGGGCAAGGGCCCTGACACGCAGAAAGGGTGCAGGTGAGCCCCATAGGGAGGGACGGAGGGAGGGGGACTCCCACCAGCAAAGGAGCAGACAGGGAGTCACTTGCCCTGTGTCTGGAGGGGTGGGAACAGAACCACCTGGCTCTGGTCTCACAGGGAAGCTTGGGAACCAAGGCTGCAAAGGGCGGCTGGGGCTGGACGTGGCAGTCCTCAGACTGTAGGCTCAGAGCTGGGTTTGAAGTCAGGGAGCAGGGAGCCAGGGAGAGTTGTTGAGCAGAGGGTATGATATGAATCCAGCAGGACTGAGGGAGAGTATCTTTGGCAACAGGGAGAGAAAATAACTGAAGGGGGTAAATATGAGAATGGGAAAATCAATGAGGATGTGCTTGTAGTATTCTAGATATAGAACGGTAACTTGGCTGAAAATGACGATGGGAGTGGAGATATCCTTACGGAGCATCTCCAGGACTTGGTGAGTGGTTGTGTCTGCGTGTGTGTGTGTGCGCGTGTGTGTGTTGGGAGAAGAGAAACCTGTGGGAAGAGGAGAGAGGTGAAGATAACTCCAAATTTCAAGCCCAGTGGACCGAGAGAATGATGGTAATGTTGCCAGCAGTAGGGAGGTCCAGCGGGGAAAAGAAGCTGCCCCCTGCCCCCTCTTCCCACTCTGCCTTCATTCCTCCCATCTCCCCATCCCCCCATTTCAGCCCCACTGGATCTCTCCCCATTGCTTCCTGCATCCCCTAAAGTCAGCTCTGGGTCCCTCTGCTTGGAACACCGCTCCTCCTGCCGTCTGGGTCTCATCCTCTCCTCCGCACTCCCTCGGTCTGCACTTGAGTGTCCCTTCCTCGGGCAAGCCTTCTCAGGTTCCCTGGTCAAGAGTCACTGCCCTTGACACACACTGCCACAGCCCTCTGCTTCACCCTTTCACCATGAGACTGAACTCCTCCAGGGCAGGAGCTATGTTGGGTCTTGCCAAAAGCATCTCCCAAAGTGACAGGCCCATCTGCCAGTCAAGGCTCTTAGTTGCGGACCACAGAATCCACTCCACTAGGCTAAGCAAAGAGGAATCGATTACCAGAAAGAGACCCCAGAGACATGAGAGGGCTGAAGAAAAGCCTCCATGTTTAGATTCCAGAAGACACCCAACCAGGAATTGCCTGTAGAATCAGGAAGCCACCCCCCGCCCCCGCCCGCAGCTGCCAAAGCATTCGGGTCACACATGCATCTCACCAAAGGGCTTGGTGGAACCATCTCATTCCTACCCGTAGCCTCAAGGGGCTTGGGCAAGGCCGGTCTTGGGTTTTCCAGCCTCTGTAACACATTCTAGAGGTGGGTAAGAAGGAACTAGAGTGGGTGTAGCTACTGCAGCCCTCAGTAGCAGGGATCACAGAATCCAGCCGACCTAGGCTCGCTTCAGATGTGTTGGACTGAGGTGTCAGTGGGGTTCAGCATGGACTAGTGAGCAGCTGCTGGGGATGTGGAATTGGAGATGGGGGTCCAGGATTCACCCTGGGGTGGGGTGGGGTCAGCGGAGTACAGCAGAGAGGGAGGTGCAGGGAGAGGAAAGCAGGGACCCAGGAGTGATCCCCAAGGAATTCCTCTGTGAGCAAGGTAGTCTGCAGAAACACCTGTCAGCACATCTGCCTTCGGGCTTTTGAGAGTTAGAGGGAAAGAGAAACCAGAAGATACTAAAAAGGAACCAAAAGAACATTTAATGATAGTGGAAAGGAGCTCACAATATATTAATACAGTGCATTTTATTAAACAGTATGTACGGTAGAAAGGTGTTAAATAGATAGGCAGGCAGATGAAAAAAATGTACATCAAGATGTTACCTCTAGGTGGTGGGATTGGACTGTGGGTGATTTTTCATTTTCTTCTATTTATCTAAAATTACCTTAAAATGTGAGTAGCTACTATCTTTGAATGGAAAACAATGACATATCATTTTTTAAATACTCTAACACAGTATGTCTCCATATGATGCTATTTGGATGAAATAATGAGAATCCTATGAATTCCAGGAGCCTGTCCTGCCCATCCCACTACTTGGTTCTGGTTTGGTCTTTGGGTCTCTGAGCTGACAACAGCCCTCTCACCTCCACAGAGCACCGTCTCCACTAGTCTTAGCAGGGGCGACCTCAAAACTAAATAACGCACATGCATATGGTCACCGCCCTATTCCCTCCACACTGTGGGAGCTTAACAGCCGCGGCAACAATCCTTCCGCCCCTGGGATGTGCACCGGCAGGACAGCCTGCTCAGTGTGGGTGGGACAGACACAAGGGAAGCATCACGTGCGGTTCTGCCGGACCTCGGTCTGGGCAGGTGGGGGTCAGAGGTGGGGCAGGGAACAGGGGTGAGGGTTCGTACAGATGTTACAAGGCTCCTGGTATCTCCTGCTTCTCCCAGAGCTACTCAGACCAAAACAAAATCTCCGTCCTGGACTTCTTCAGGAGTCTGAACCCTAGTGGAGAGATGATGATGCCTGTGGGCGAGTTCCGGAAAGCCATGATACAGGTAGGTGGATGCCTTGTGGCCGCAGGCACTGGGTGTGCGTGTGTGCACGTGTGTGTGACAGAGACAGGCACGAGCATTTCACAGAGCTTTCCCCATTGGCTGTGAGAAGCCAGCTGATCCACCTCCTCTGTCGAGACCCAGAGGGACAGCTAAGCCTCCCTCCATCACCCCCTGACGTCATTCTCTACTGCATGTCTGGGTGCCACTGGTGACCCAAGATGCTGCCCGAAGACACACGTTCTTCATCATCAAGGTCTTTCTCCCCATTGCATTTGGCTCCTGGGCAGATTTTATAAAGGAGTAGGATAAGAGACCACATCCCAGTGCCCCAATATTTTACCTTAGGCTGTATCATCTTGGCTGAAATCCCACACCTTCACGTGTAGGATATGATGGAGGTTCTGAGGAACCCCTGAAATGCAAGCGTGAACAAGTCTGGCTCCAGAGCACCCCTAGGAAGGATGGACCCTGCAAGAATAGGACTCTGTGGGGGTTCAGAGGGGGGATAGGACCCTCAGAGCTGGGCCTGTGGTGAAGAGGGCTGGCTAGACTCGGTACCAGGGAGGTAAGGATGAACTTCCCATGCTGCAAAGTCACCGCAGCCCACTCCACCTGGACTCCCACCTCCTCCCCCCCCCAGGGCCCCCCAGATTGGAAGGAGAGGCTCGGGGTTCTGGGCAGTGACCGCCAGGTGTCAGGGGGCACTTCTTCCCGCCCTGCAGGGTGTGTGAGTTCAGCTCCCTCGGATCTCTCAGTTGCCAGCTGTGGGCCCAAGGGGAGTGACTGAAGCACTGTGACGTGTGTGTGGTGTGCGTGTGTGTGTTTGTGTGATGGGGAGGTCAGGGGTGGGGAGCAGAGAGCTCCACTGACCTTGCACGTTCTGTCCACCCCCTCAGCAGAACAAGGTCCCCATAAACCGGTACCAAGTCAGGGAGCTGATAAAGAAGCTGGGCGAGAAGACAGGCATGGTGGACTTCAGGTCAGCCCGACCCTGCTGCCCAGACCTCTCTGGGCTGCCCCTCTGGCCCCTGGAAGGCCCCCAGTTCCATCTAAGGCACCCTGGCTCCGGGGGCCATGCTGGAGTGATGGGGACACACGGAGCAGAGGGCGAGGCCCTGGGTGGGGACCGGGTGTCAGACACAGATGAGAGGACAGAGGTGCCCTGGGGAGCCGCGGTCATTTGGCTCTGCTGGAGCATAGACAGCCAGGCAGGTGAGACCTCCTTGAAGAGACCAAGGACCTTGACAATGGTCACAACAGTGACCAACATCCATGAGCCCTTACCACGCTCCAAGTACTCCACCAGTCAGCAGACAGGCACCCGGATTTTCACAGCACCCAACGGACACTAGTGTGCCCCCCACCCTACTGTGAGGGATGAAACGGAGCTTCAGCGGAGGAAGGCATGGAGCCAAGGGCTTGCGGCCAGGAAGGGGCAGCTGCGGCCTTAGGACCCAGGTCTGCATGGTCCGGGCGCCTGCTTCCCTGTGCCAGACCTCCGGGCTGAGGCTGCCGGATGCTCCAGTCTGCACATGGCCCTGCAGCTGCGTGTCTTGAGGAAGCCCTAAGGAGACTGCCGGAGGAGGCCCCTGTCGGAGCTTGCCCCTTGGCCCTCCCCCAGGACCCCGTCCCCGCCTCTGTCAGTGAAGCTCTTGCGTGGAGGAGCGGCTGCCACTGCTGTAAGGGTGGGGCTGTGCGCAGGGCTCTCAGGCTCCAAGCCTTTGAATGGGGTGATGACCACAGCACCCGGGAGTTTCGTGACAATCGAGTGGAGACGATGTACATGAGGGGCTGGCACGTGATGCTGTTGGTCAGGAGCGACACCATCACCCAGCAAGCATCGCCCCAGCAGCGTGGTTCAGGCGTGCCCCCCACCTCGAGGGCCCCCACCCTGACCCGCCCTCTCTAAAGCGCCACCTCCTGTTCCTTGGGACTGGTGGGAGGAGCCCAAGGCAGAGGGCTGGAGATCAGGCCGTGTGGCCATCGAGAGGCGGAGCTGGGGCCTCGGGACCCAAGTGGGGAGCTCTAGCGGGCACCTCGAATTCCCCTGCAGTCACACACACTGCAGGTCTGTTAGTTCCGATTGAAGAGCAGAGTCATCTTTCTTTTTTATTGTTGCTTGAAATTATCATTTTTTGTTACAAATCATATCTACTTGTAAAAGGTCTAAGTCCACAGAAGTGCCATAGGGAGAAAATGAAGGCACTCTCTCACCTGCCCCCACAGCTCCCGCTGCCCCCAGAGTGCGCTTGTGAGCAAGCCCAGGTGCATGCTTCGGGAACTTTTCTCACACACTTGCAATCAAGTGTGTGTGTGTGTGTGTGTTCTCCAAGTGTTAAAAACATGGACTCTGGGACCGGTCCACATTAGTTCCAAGCTCAGCTCCACTCCTGTGGAACTGGGCAGTTTACCCAACCTCCCGGTGCCTCAGTCTCCCCATCTGTATATAGGGCTGGGAGCTTTCAGGATTAAATGAGTTAAAGCCTATGAAGCTCATAGAACACTAGCTGGTATGTGGTAGACTCAGTATTTTACTATATGTTATTTGACCCTCACACACACACACACACACACACACACACACACACACACAGAGTTTCTTATTTATCATAAATAGAAGCTTACCAGGGCTTCCCCGTGGCTCAGATGGTAAAGAATCCACCTGCAATGCAGGATACCCGGGTTCAATCCCTCGGTTGGGAAGATCCCCTGGAGAAGGACATGGCAACCCACTCCAGGATTCTTCCCGGGAGAATCCCACGGACAGGGGAGCCTGGTGGGCTGCAGTCCCTGGGGTCGCAGAGCCAGACACGACTGAGCGTCTAACACGTGCACAGACCGCGCAGTCACAGTCCTCTGGCCGTGCTCTGCCTTACAGGATGGTTTGGCGAACTGTCCACGTTAGTACCTTTAGATCAATCTCAGCCTTTTCAACCACCGCATGGTATATCACAGCGCAGAAAGAGACTCTCTTACCGACTGTTAGGTTATTCCCAATGTTTTGCTGCCACAAGTAACAGTCACCAACTTTTTCGTATGTCGTGTCTGCTCACCTGTTTGTCTAACGTGGGTTGGGTGGCTCAGACCCAGGATGAGCATGTCCACTTTCTAAAATTAAATCTGCTGCCAAAGCTGACAACATAAACCCACCCTCATCCCTGTCCGGATGCTGAACCTCACCTCGGGCATTGCTTTGCCAAGACGAAAGATGGGTTTACACGCGGTCTTACTGGGGTTCGAGCCTGTCTAAACACTCTCGGCAATCAGCCACGAGGCTGCATCGGTGCTCACCGTTATCCCCTTACCTTTCAATCCAGTTTCTTGAAAATGATGAGGTCATAGCAACACGTCCAGTCTGGAAAGACATCTCGGCGACAGAGAACTTCTGGCACGTCGGCTGGTGGCAGGGGAGGAGGCGGGGAGCTGGCTGAAACCTCGGTGGACAAACCCCAAGGCCAGGGCTGTGAGCCAGCCAATAAAGTCTGGCTTGGGTCTCCGGGCTGCTGGTGGCCTGCCTTTCCCCTGGGAGCACCCTCCAGTTTTAGGGGGCCCGTCCTTGGCGGCCTCATCAAGAGCCATGAGACAGATTGGGAGCGGGTGGGCTGCTGGGCGACAGGATGAGAGCAGTGGGAGAAAGGTCAGCGCACGCAAGCAGTCGCCACCGCCACCGTGCTTGTAAACTGTGAGACTCGGGAGGAAGTGGCAGAGGCAGCAGGTGCTCAGGAAGTGAGGACGGGGCCTCTGGACGCACAGGCCAGGGTGTCACGTGGAGAGAGTCCGGGGGGGAGACGGAGCGAGCTGGCATCCAGTGTAGCCTGGCACAGCCTGGCCACCTGACCTCGGAGCCTCATGGTTCCACCTGAAAAGTGGGACAGCTGAAACCAAAGATCCCCGGTCGGTTCTAGGGATCTGCCGTCCTGCATTTCTTTGTAAAATTCCTTGGGAAACTGGGGAGGCATGAGGAGCTTAGCAAAAGAAGAGCAGGTATAGCCAAGAACAGCATATGTTGAGCTGGTGCAGGGAACGGGTGCCTTCAGGGGTTTAGATTAAGCCTGCCAGCCGCCTCTGGGACGAACAGGGCAGGAACTGTCCTTTGTACCTGTACAGTGCCTGCTTATAGTAGGTGCTCAATAAAAACAAGAGGGTGAGTTGAAAAAACTCATGCACTTGGCAATTGTTTTGGGCAAGAGAGGGAAGGCTGGGAGTTTGGGGGTGTCCAGGGACCAACACTTTGGAGCACCAGGGAAGTACTGAAATGGCACCTGGGAATCAAGGCACCAGCCCTCAGGGTTCCCTTTACTTCTTCATCAAGAGTGGAGGTGATGTTAAGCCCTTTCTGCACGCGAGGTAAAAGCATGATCTGAAAATCTCTGTCCCCGTCCCCACAGCTTATTTTCCCCTCCCTTCCCTCATTCAGAGTCTTAGCCTAAAGTTGAATTCCTATTAATTAGACTGTTGTGTGGGCTCAGAGTCAAAATTAGGATGATGAAAAGAAAAGAAGGCAATAAAAGGAGTTTGCGAGCTGAAACTCACATCTATCCCACCCATCAGGGTATGTAGATATATTTGACTCCCGAGATAAATCGGATCCCCTTGAAGTCAGAGAGCTTGCCTTTTAAGACTGTTATAACCCTTGAAATTCTCCATCAGGTCCATGCTCATGACTGAGCATCCAATAATTACTGGTGTCTGGGTGGAACCCTGAGGATTAGGAGGCTATTACATCAAAATTTGTTACGGACTGTAGACTGTTGTTCATTTATTGTTCGGTCACTCAGTCATGTCCAACTCTTTACAACCCAATGGACAAGAGCATGCCAGGCTTCCCTGTCCTTCACTATCTCCCGGAGTTTGCTCAAACTCATGTCCATTGAGTCGGTGATGCCATCCAACCATCTCATCCTCTGTCGTCCCCTTCTCCTCTCGCCTTCAATCTTTCCCAGCATCAGTCTTTTCCAGTGAGTCAGTTCTTCGCACCAGGTGGCCTAAGTTCTGGAGCTTCAGCTTCAGCATCAGTCCTTCCAATGAACATTCAAGACTGATTTCCTTTAGGTTGGACTGGTTGGATCTCCTTGCTGTCTAAGGGACTCTCAAGGGATCAATGAATACAGCAATGTTTTCTCAAAATGTTTTTATTCACCTTTTGCCTAAAAGAGAAAAGGCAGCACATTTTCTTATCAAAGTTATTTCTGCGTGTGTAGTTTTGGAGGAATGATGGACATCCGGGACCCTCCAGCCCACCCCTTGACACACACCCCCATCACAGAGGCCCAGCTGAAACCCTGCCTGCAGCAACTCTGGAACCTGCCCAGGTGTGACGTAGTTCCTACTTATGGCCACTAGGTGTCAGGTCAGCTTCAAAAGTCCACCTGAGGCCTGTTCAATCAGCTTGCTTTGCGGTCCTTGCTCTGCCCTTTCTCTGACTTCCCAAACTTCTCCCCTAGGAGCCTGGCATTATGTCAGAGACCCAAAGCATCCAGCAGCCTGATGCTTGGACAGACCTGTTCTCATTATGAAGCAAAGTCACTCACATCAACCGCTCACCCGTGTGTGTGTGTGTGTGTGTGTGTGTGTGTGTTAGTCGCTCAGTCACGTCCGACTCTGCAACCCCACGGACTATAGCCTGCCAGGCTTCTCTGTCCATGGGATTCTNGTGGAGTTTGCTCGGCGTTGAAATGTTTTTTTGAGGAAGTTGTGAGGGAGAAAGTAATCTCTTCGTCCTAATCCTCCGCCATCTTCCCAGAATTCCATAGCTTTATTTTTAAATGGTACTTATATACCTTTTTTGTACATAGAGGAAATGAAAGATGCAAGGTCATACAGAGTCAGCCCAACATTCCAGCAGTGTTGCCCTTATCGAAACCATGATTTTTCTGCATACCTTTTCCACAAAAGATGTTGTGTACAGTATCTTCTGGCCTTGGAGGCCTGTGAACATTTTATGACCCTCTTTTGATAAAGGCTGCTCAATCAGAAAACTTATTTTCCCACAAAGTGTTTTTTCTTTATATTTTTAATTTATGTCTGCCTCAGAAAATGCCAAACAGAGTTACGTTTTTCACAGAGCAAAGGTGCAGTGAGTTACAAGAAAGAACCAATCAACTCAAAAGTCTGATATGGTTAAATTCAAGGCTACACTTGTTTTTCTAGCATTCTCAGTATGTTAACTAGTGCATTCCCAGGTGCACAGTGGATAAGAGATATGGGAACTTAGCAACAAGCATTGGCCCAATAATGAAATTCTACATCAGCACTAGCACTACTCTAATAAGTTTTAACTCTTTCAAAGGCTCTATGTTTTAGGCTTTCTGTGCCTCTCATAGTTGGGAGGCTGTAAATAATCACATGTGTAGCTGTAAGAGTCTGGATACACCTGCCAAGTAAGCTAGAATGCTAACAGAGGGGGTTTGATTTGAAATATTTATCTCATGTCCAGGAGACTTATTAGCTATAGCCCTAAGTTGATTTTCTCCAGAGAAAGGTGGTCAGGGTTAGCCCCCTGTTAATGTCAGAGGAGTTGGGGAAAGTCATGAAACAGTAAAACAGACAGATTCTGGTTTTGGGGTAGATGCTCGAGAAAGCCTAGGGAGCCCCTTGAGTTCTGAAGCCTTGCTTAACAGTTCTCTTCCACATGACTCTGTCATGGGTGGGATCTCCCGTGGTGGCTCCCAGCAGTTGTTGCTCCAGAAATTTCAGCTAACATCTTAAAACAATCTTAATTCAAATTAACATCAAGTTCATTTGAGCAATATACCAAGAAATGCTCCACCGTAACTCCATTCTGAGCCCCTTTTTTGTACTATTATTGTCAGATGTATTTTGCATGCTGTCACTAAGTCATGTGCAACTCTTGCAACCCCATGGATTATAGCCCATCAGGCTCCTGTGTCCATGGGATTTCCTAGGCAAGAATAGTGGAGTGGGTTGCCATTTCCTCCTCAAGGGGATCTTCCCGACCCAGGTATGAAACCCACGTCTCCTGCATTTGTAGGCAGATTCTTTACCACTGAGCCACCTGGAAAGCCCTACTGTCAGATAACTTATTCTTTTATACATTGTAAGTTCATAAAACACAGTTTTATGATTATTGTTTTTAGGCAGTTAGGACAAGAAAAGTGTTACAAATTAAAACACATTTATACTGTCTTTTTGGAGAAGGCAATGGCACCCCACTCCAGTACTCTTGCCTGGAAAATCCCATGGACAGAGGAGCCTGGTGGGCTGCAGTCCGTGGGGTTGCTAAGAGTCGGACATGACTGAGCAACTTCACTTTCACTTTTCACTTTCATGCATTGGAGAAGGAACTGGCAACCCACTCCAGTGTTCTTGCCTAGAGAATCCCAGGGACGGGGGTATTTATCTGTGTAATTACCTTTTATCATTGGTGCTTCTTATTTTTTCATGTGGATTCAAATTAGCAACTATTGTCCTTTTATTTCAGTCAGAAGAATTCCCTTTAGTGTTACTTGTAGGGAGAGTCTGAAAATGACAGATACTCTCATTTTTGTCTGAGAACGTCTTTAATTTTTCTGTAGGACTGTGCTTCATTTTGAAGTTTCAGTATGTACGGAATTCTTGGTTCATAGTCTTCCTATTCGACACTTGAAATGTCACATCTTGGTCTTCAGGCCTCCAGCATTCAGACAAGAAGTCAGCTGTTCATCTTATTGAGGGTCACTGTATGTGAGGAGTCACTTTTTTCCTGATGCTTTCAAGATACCCACTTTGTCTTTCGGTAGCTTTACTAGTGTGTGGATAGGCCTAGGTGTGGATCTCTGAGTTTATCCTGCATGAAGTTTATTAAGCTTCTGGGGCATGTAGGTTAATGTTTTTCATCAACTTAGGAAGTTGTTATTTTTTCAAATACTCTTTCTGTCCTGCCCCTCTCCTGTGACTCCCACATGCATATATTGATATGCTTGATGGCATCCCCACAGGCCTCTGAGACATCTTAATTTTTATTCTTTGTTTTTGCTCAGAGTGGATAATTTCAACTGGCTTCTTATGTTTGCTTGTCTCTGTCTACAGGTCCAACCCTCTGCACTTTCTCTGGTACAGTTTCTACTGTATGGTATTTTAAACTCCTGAGTATAGGCTATACTTTCTTGTTTCTGTGTGAGTCTCCTACTTTTGTGTTCAGAACTGAGCATTTTAAATAATACAGGGTGATACTGTTGTTACAGACATATCGATCAAAGCCCCCAATTAAAGGAACAGCCTTTTGCTTTTCCTTCCTTAATCTTGTTTTAACAGCTGCTGCTCATCAATCACAGCTTCCACTTCTGTGACCTTGCTTGCTCACCTTGCTTGCTCTTTACATCTTCGGGAACTTGGGCTGCCTGGGGAGGGAAGAGATCTGAGCTGTTTTAGCGAGTTTATGGTGTATAAAAGATACCCAAAACAAAGCTGGGGCGGTCAGCCATTGGAGGCGACTCTGTGCAGCCCACACAGGGCTGAATAACCCTGCTATTCTGTGTCTTCAAGTGCTGTTTGTGTCTTTCCCACACCACGGTTTCCATAACAATCCTATCCCCGCGGTCATTTAGGTTTGCTGTTGTTGCTGTTTGCTTTGTGACTTCCCTGAACTAATTTTGTAAAAGCCTGTTTGTTGTGTGCAGTTTTTGCAGTTTCTGCTCAATTAGTGGTCAGCTAATGTTTGGACAGGGGTTTCTTTAATTGCTTTTGACTAATAAAAGTCAGCCTTTGTTGAGGGGCTGATAGGTCTGTTGGACATATTTTCAGAACTCCAGGAGGCAGTTTGTGTAGACTTTATTTAGCGTTTGCACAAAGCCTCAGGATTATCCAGTGAGAGAGTAGGATCTTCTCGGGGTCTTTCTTTGGCATGAAAACAGTACTGAATGTACACCTGGCATTCTAGATTCCCAGGAATATGCTGGAGTGAGCATTTCAGTGCCCTGTATTGAACTTGCATTCCTTAGATTTTGCTTTTAAATTGTTTGGGTCAGCCTTTTGTTGGTCCTCAAGTGGTGATATCACTCAGGCAGCTGTTGTGGTAGACAGTCGCTACTGAGATTGTTTCTGAGAAACAGCCTGGGGGATGGGCTGCTTCCACAGAGAGAGCTTTGCGTTACATTAGAAAGTAACTCTGCTGCTGCTGCAAAGTTGCTTCAGTCTGTCCGACTCTGTGTGACCCCATAGACTGCAATGGAGCATTTCGTGTGCTGCCATGTCAAATGGTGACAGTGCTCAGGATGAAACTTTGGGAGAATTCCAAACCTAACTGTTCTAGTGACTGCTAGGGGGATGGCTTTTACAGCTACCCTGAGTTGCTAACACATTGGTTTATAAGAATTGCTGTTCTTACTGAGATTGAGTCATTTTTCTTGAGTAAATGCTCCTTTGATTGTTGCATGCCTTTGGTTAATTTTTATACTTCTGAAAAAATTGGTTTTGACAAGTTTTGTCAGTGCTTTCTTTAAATTTTTTAAGTTCTTGTTCTGCCATTCTGAAAGTAGCTCTGTATTCTTGATGTGAAGGAATTCATAAGAAGGTTTTCTTCATCAGGAAATGAAACATGTATGCTGCCTCTTCTTTTCTCCCCTTCTTGTCTCTTAGCCTCTCTTTGATCAGCATCCCATACTGTAATTTGCCTATTCTTCCCTGCACCTCTGGGCTGTGAGAGTCCCTAGGAACTGTTATGAAAGTAAAAAGGGAAAGTTGCTCAGTGGTGTCCGACTTTGCGATCCCGTGGGCTGTAGTCCACGGAATTCTCTAGGCCAGAATACTGGAGTGGGTAGCCTTTCTCTTCTCCAGAGGATCTTCCCAACCCAGGGATCAAACCCACGTCTCTTGCATTGCAGGCGGATTTTTTACCAGCTGAGCCACAGGGAACTGCTATAGGAACAAATAAAAAATTCCTTAAAATGAAGTTATGAAATCAAAATAGATATTATTTTGATTATTTTAGAATAGCCTTAGCAGTTTGATGAATGCTAGATACATTTGCATAGTAGCTGATAAAAGCCAGCTGTTTTATTGTTACATTCCTTGCCCAAGACCAGTTGGATTAGCAGTTTCAAAGTTATTTGGCTAGAAGTTTTCTTGAAAAGAACAGTCAAATGCTGTGATAATATAGTCAAAGTTTCTTTCCTCTTTGTGATGGTGGGTCTTTGTTTTGTACATTAAAGATTTTTATAATGATATTGCTTTAAGATGATAATTTTTTAACATCAATTATTTTTGTATCACTTTCATGCATTTTTTTGTATCTTTTTGACATGACTTACTACTTACATGATTTTGCTGTCACCTATACCAGTATTTCACTAACTTTAGTGTACATGAGATACACCCCTAAAGTGTATTAAACCAGTTTTTTGGGCTGCACCACTAGAGGTTTCCTGATACAGGGCTTCCCTGATAGCTCAGTTGGTAAAGAATCCGCCTGCAATGCAGTTGACTCCAGTCGGGAAGATCCACTGGAAAAGGGATGGGCTACCCACTCCACTGTTCTTGGGCTTCCCTTATCAGAGGGAGTCAGAGGAAGAAGGGTGACCAGGATGGAAGACAGTGTTTGTACTGTCATTTTCAGATGACATCCATCCCAGTATGCACTGTTTTGGTTTTTAGAAGTGAGCCATGAGGTCCAGCAACACTCGGGGAGGACAGGGGTGTGAACATCAAAACAGCAGGAATCTACACTGGGGACCCTCTTAGGTATTACCACATCCTGCCTAACACAGATCCTTGATTTTATAAGGAAGGAAGATAGCCAGCAGCTGGAGGATTCTTTGTACTACTTCCTAAGATTTATTTTTAGGGAGGTTGGGGAAGATTGGGGTGGATATTGTTAGGGTGCAGTGCCCTTGACCAGAGGGAGAGGGTACAGACACGAGCTGCTGGGTTCATCATATGGACTCTGAACACCTGAAGATACTGAAGGCATGAATAGCAGTGTAGAGTAGGAGTCAGACACTATTTATCTTTAGCATTTGAATGCTCTGATTTAAGACTATATGAAATACCTCTTCTGTTCCTATTAAAGAAATTAGTGCAGTTTGAGGACTAGTGCATTTCAAGTGATGCTCAATTTATAGGCAGGAAATAGTTATTATTCTGTATCATTCTGTATCATTTGTTTTATGAATTCTCAGCATGGCAACATGTTGGTACTGTATATTGTCAAATTTTGTCCCGTAGAGTATATAGCAAAGAACTATAGATAGCAAATGAAAATAATTTCACTTAACAAACATAATGGGTAAGAATCTAGGTAACAACTTGGAGAATTTAGTCTCAAATCTCTCTTTCATTCCAGTTTCACTCCCTTGTAGTTCAAGCCCTCAGTGTATTCATTCAGATTCATAGTAAACTTGACTTCTAACTAAACTCTTCCCTCTAGGCTGATTTGAAAGGAATGAATTCTTCTCAGAGTCATTCTCAGCCTTATTATGTAGTGTTCTGTACTTCTTTTTAAAAATCATCTTTGAAGTTTAAATAGCATATGACAAAATAGACATAACTTAAGTGTGCAGCATTTGAGTTTTGACAATACATGGTGTAACCCCATGATCAGTATGCTGGAGTATGTTTTCATCCTCCCCCAAATCTTCCCAGTCAGATCTCAGCCCTCCTCCCCTAGCCTTGGGCACCTGTTGTTTTGTTTTTTAATAGATGATATCTATCTTTCCTAGCATTTCATGTAAATGGAATCATACTGTATGTAGTTTTTTGTGCCACTCTTTTTCATTTAGCATGAAATTTATCCATGTTATTGCATATATTAGTTGTCTTCGATTGGGGAAGAACTAATAATGTGAGCCAACTCATTGGAAAAGACCCTGGTGCTGGGAAAGATTGAGTGCAAAAGAAAAAGTGGACAGCAGAGGATGAGCTGGTGGGATGGCAGCACCGACTCAATGGATGTGAATTTGAGCAAGCTCTGAAAACTAGTGGAGGAAAGGGAAGCGTGGCGTGCTGCTGTCCGTGGCGTTGCAAAGTCAGACATGACTTAGTGACGAACAATAGGTTGTCTTTGTCTTTCATTACTAAGTAGTATTTCATTTCATGGATATGTAAGTTTTTATCCATTTACCTGTATATAAGCATCTGAATGCAGAGTTCCAAAGAATAGCAAGAAGAGATAAGAAAGCCTTCCTCAGCAATCAATGCAAAGAAATAGAGGAAAACAACAGAATGGGAAAGACTAGAGATCTCTTCAAGAAAATTAGAGATACCAAGGGAACATTTCATGCAAAGATGGGCTCGATAAAGGACGGAAATGGTATGGACCTAACAGAAGCAGAGGATATTAAGAAGAGATGGCAAGAATACACAGAAGAACTGTACAAAAAGGATCTTCATGACCCGGATAATCACGATGGTGTGATCACTCATCTAGAGCCAGACATCCTGGAATGTGAAGTCAAGTGGGCCTTAGAAAGCATCACTACGAACAAAGCTAGTGGAGGTGATGGAATTCCAGTAGAGCTATTTCAAATCCTGAAAGATGATGCTGTGAAAGTGCTGCACTCAATGTGCCAGCAAATTTGGAAAACTCAGCAGTGGCCACAGGACTGGAAAAGGTCCGTTTTCATTCCAATCTCAAAGAAAGACAATGCCAAGGAATGCTCAAAATACCGCACAGTTGCACTCATCTCACACGCTAGTAAAGTAATGCTCAAAATTCTCCAAGCCAGGCTTAAGCAATATGTGAACCATGAACTCCCTGATGTTCAAGCTGGTTTTAG
>SJYQ01096251.1:50888-137194 GCA_006410935.1 Redunca redunca
ATTTCTGCTTTATTGACTACGCCAAAGCCTTTGAGTGTGTGGATCACAATAAACTGTGGAAAATTCTGAAAGAGATGGGAATACCAGACCACCTGACCTGCCTCTTGAGAAACCTATATTCAAGCCAGGAAGCAACAGTTAGAACTGGATGTGGAACAACAGACTGGTTCCAAATAGGAAAAGGAGTACGTCAAGGCTGTATATTGTCACCCTGTTTATTTAACTTATATGCAGAGTACATCATGAGAAATGCTGGATAGGAAGAAACACAAGCTGGAATCAAGATTGCNAGATAGATGGGGAAACAGTGTCAGAATTTATTTTTGGGGGCTCCGAAATCACTGCAGATGGTGATTGCAGCCATGAAATTAAAAGATGCTCACTCCTTCGAGGAAAAGTTATGACCAACCTAGATAGTATATTCAAAATCAGAGACATTACTTTGCCGACTAAGGTCCATCTAGTCAAGGCTATGGTTTTTCCTGTGGTCATGTATGGATGTGAGAGTTGGACTGTGAAGAAAGCTAAGCGCCAAAGAATTGATGGTTTTGAACTGTGGTGTTGGAGAAGACTCTTGAGAGTTCCTTGGACTGCAAGGAGATCCAACCAGTCCTTTCTGAAGGAGATCAGCCCTGGGATTTCTTTGGAAGGAATGATGCTAAAGCTGAAACTCCACTACTTTGGCCACCTCATGTGAAGAGTTGACTCATTGGAAAAGACTTTGATGCTGGGAGGGATTGGGGGCAGGAGGAGAAGGGGATGACCGAGGATGAGATGGCTGGATGGCATCACCGACTCGATGGACGTGAGTCTGAGTGAACTCCGGGACTTGGTGATGGACAGGGAGGCCTGGCGTGCTGCGATTCATGGGGTCGCAGAATCGGACAGGACTGAACGACTGAACTGAACTGAACTGAACCTGTTGATAGTCATTTGGATTTTTATACTTTTTGGCTTTTCTCAGGGTCTGCAAGCTGAGTGACCATCCATCCATTTTTATAAAAGCAGTTTGTTTTACTGAAAGGCAGCTCTGCCCATTCCTTTCATGTTTGTGGCTGTGATGGCAGAGATGAGTAGTTATGACAGACCAGCCACATGATCCTCAAAGCCTTACTTGTTACTGGCGAAAGCTCAAGTGAAAATGGTCAACCCTGCTATTGCATACAGATAAAATTGCCATAAACATGTTAACAGGTATTTTCGTGGACATAAAACATTTTTCTTTCAGTTCTTAGAACTGGAATTGCTGGACTATGTAGTAGATATGGGTTTCCCAGGTGGTGCTAGTGGTAAAGAATATGCCTGCGTCAGGAAGATCCCCTGGAGGAGGGCATGGCAACCCCGTCCATATTCTTGCCTAGAGAATCTCATGGACAGGGGAGCCTGGAGAACTGCAATCCATAGGGTCGCAGAGTCTGACGTGCCTGAAGCAGCTTAGCAGGCACACATGTACAGGAGATGTATGTTTAAGGAAATAAGAAATTGAGTTTTTAAAAAACTTGTTGAAAAAAACGAAGTCATGTAGGAGGTGTAATGTTTAAGTATGTATAATAAAAAACTTACCTTATCTGAAGTGGTAATGCCATTTTATTTTTTCACCACTGATGTTTAAGAGTTGGGCTTCCCAGGTGGTGCTAGTGGTAATCTGCCTGCCAATGCAGGAGACACAAGAGTTGCTGGTTCAACATCTGGATCTGGAAGATCCTCTGGAGGAGCAAATGGCAACCCCCTCCAGAATTCTTGCCTGGGAAATCCCATGGACAGAGGAGCCTGGCTGGCTACAGTCCATGGGGTTGCAAAGAGCTGGACATGACTGAAGGGACTTAGCCTCCGTTTCCTCTCAGACATGTATTACCATTTTTAAAACAGATTTGAGCCAATCTAGTGGGTGTACTTCATGGGAGATAGATGGGGAAACAGTGTCAGAATCTATTTTTGGGGGCTCCGAAATCACTGCAGATGGTGATTGCAGCCATGAAATTAAAAGATGCTCACTCCTTCGAGGAAAAGTTATGACCAACCTAGATAGTACATTCAAAATCAGAGACATTACTTTGCCGACTAAGGTCCATCTAGTCAAGGCTATGGTTTTTCCTGTGGTCATGTATGGATGTGAGAGTTGGACTGTGAAGACGGCTGAGCGCCAAAGAATTGATGCTTTTGAACTGTGGTGTTGGAGAAGACTCTTGAGAGTTCCTTGGACTGCAAGGGGATCCAACCAGTCCATTCTGAAGATCAACCCTGGGATTTCTTTGGAAGGAATGATGATAAAGCTGAAACTCCAGTACTTTGGCCACCTCATGAGAAGAGTTGACTCATTGGAAAAGACTGTGTTGCTGGGAGGGATTGGGGGCAGGAGTAGAAGGGGACAACCGAGGATGAGATGGCTGGATGGCATCACAGACTCGATGGACGTGAGTCTGAGTGAACTCCGGGAGATGGTGATGAACAGGGAGGCCTGGTGTGCTGCAATTCATGGGGTCGCAAAGAGTTGGACACGACTGAGCGACTGAACTGAATTGAGTGGGTGTATAGTAATGTCTCAATGTGGTTTTAATTTGTATTTCTTTATGACTAATTATATATTTTTATTGTTTGTTTGCTTTTATGTCTCTGATTTGATGAAAAATCTGTTAAAATCTTTTCCCTTTTGATTTTGAGTTGTTTGTCCACTGTTAAGTAGTAAGAACTATTTATATATTCTTAACACAAGTCTTTTGTATGTTATGTGTATTGTGAATATTTTCTCCCATTCTGTGGCTGAAATATTTTTGTTAAAAAGGCTTCATTTTATTTCTCTGCTATTCTAGTTGTTTAAAGTGGGAGGGTAAATCTGATCTGCTTTGTTAGTGCAGGGATAGTGAATTTTTTTTTCCTTTGTTGCTATATCCCTAGTTGATAGCATTAAGCATTGAAAAAAAAAAAACTAGTAAAAGATTATTGCTGAGCCATGAAAGATGCTGGGATTCTTGGCCTCTGGAGGAGAAGAATTGAACCTGGGGCCAGTGACAAGGCTTAATCGCGCAGAGCTTTTGTGTACTAGTGTTATTAAAGTATAAAAGAGATAGAGAAAGCTTATGACATACACATCAAAAGGGGACAGAAAGAGTGCCCCCCCCCATAGTCTTTGCTTATGCTACTGCTAAGTCACTTCAGTTGTGTCCAACTCTGTGCTACCCCATAGACAGCAGCCCACCAGGCTCCCCAGTCCCTGGGATTCTCCAGGCTGCAGTCCATGGGGTCGCTAAGAGTTGGATATGACTGAGTGACTTCACTTTCACTTTTCACTTTCATGCATTGGAGGAGGAAATGGTGACCCACTTAGCAGTAAGTTACATACCTATTAGCAGGCAGCTAATTAGAGGAAGGAAATGTCTCAAAACTCAGAGTGGCACCAGGCCCCTCACCTACAACATGCATTTTGAGATAACATTGGCACAAGGTGAGTCATCCCAGGCCATGAAATGATTGATATGAATCTTGAAGAAAGGCAGGTTTCCAAGCAAATATGTAGTCTCATTAACATAACTTAAGAGAACATTTGCAGGAGTAAAGCATACTGGTTTGTTGAGTAAAGCATACTGGTTTGTAAAGTCCCTTCTGAGTCTTAGTTGAAACCAACTTGAAGAAAGACAGAATCTAAGGTAAATACATAGTTCATTAACATAGCTTAAGAATAACATTTCCTTGAGAAAACACATTGGTTAGCTCGAGGGCTGAGAAAAGTTAAGTTCAGGTGGAACCAGATGTCATCATGGCAACACAGAATTTTAAAGGAAACCTCCTTTTAATTTTGTATTGAGAAGGAAACAAAAATCTGACAATTGTAGTTTGTTTCCTCCTGATGTTTAAGAGAGAGAGAAAAAACTTCTGACAGTTGCAGCCTGTTTCCTCTATTTGGAGATCCTAGCCTTCTGGCATGTTACCCTCTCACTAGTGTCCCTCTTTCTGAATGGAAAAGAGGTTTTTCTTTTCTTGTCCTCCTGTGGGATCTTAGTTCCCTGACCAGGGAACAACCCATGCCCCCTTCGAAGGAAGTTCAGACGTTAACCACTGGACTGCCAGGGAAGTCCCTGAACGGATTAGAATTCAAAATAGCAACAATAGGAGGCACATGATCATGTAGGCCATTTTTTGAGAGTAAATGAGTTCTTTTTCTTTGTTATAATTTGTATCAAATTTATGAAAAGTAAATGTTTTATTCCTGTTGAAGTTTAAAAGATGACAGTGATGCATTTTGGTCTTGATGGCAGCACTGTTTTCTAGAAGGTCCTCGTTACTCTCCTGTGCACAAGCATTACGCACATTACAGAATTCAGACAAGCTCTCCTTTGTGTTTTCAAAACCAGTTTGTTTTATATGTATCCTTTAGTCACTGAGAGCAGAAAAAAAAATTCTAGTAACATTTTGTGATTTAAAAGAGAAGCATGGTGTCAGTGTTTCTTCTTTAAGAAAATTAATTTTATATGCATAAAAGTGATCTTTGAAAGGTTCTTTAGGTAGTTTTTATTTTTGTTGTTTTTCTCAGATTTTTAAAACTTGTTTTGGAAGTTTTCTAACACACATGCACTTTTTCTTCCAAGATTGAAGAATGAAAAGGCGTTGCGTCTCCACCTTATTGGTAAGTGCATTTTTCTTGTTTGAAGTTCTTCCCTTACCTATTTTCTCTTGACTCTTAGTGAAATACTATTTTTATCTCTACCAGATAAAAGTGATTTTGCTAGATTAAGTGAATTTTCTGTACCAGACTTGATTAAAATAAAGTCAGTCATTAAACTGTTAGAACAGTGTTAATATCTAGGTGAGTTTTCTAGAAATTGTTTAGTATCTACCTTTATCTCTCCCTCTTTCTCTCCAGTTTAATTCTAGCTTCCTAACCACTTAGAATTATGAAGGGTTTTGGAAACAGCAATTCATGTTTAATGATGTGAATATATCCTCAATCTATATCTCAGTGTCACAGTCTTTTTATGTGAGTGTGTGGATGTATGATCAGATTTATTATTGGTAAGGTTATCTGATAAGTCTGAGATTTCAAAAGAGTGGCTACTAGGCTTTGTAACTAAAATGAAAGATATTCAAACCATTAACTCTACTGCCTTATCAGGCAGCAGAATAGTATTTGTAAGTGGTTTATCAGTAATCCTGGACAGGGCCATTTCTTGATTTGTAATACTGAGAAATTTTACTGAAAGTGGCACCCCTGTGGTCTGATTGACTCATAAGCTCGAAGTCTGCTAGCTTTTTGATAATAGATGTCAGTCATTCTGCATCGTATACGGCAGATCTTGTATGCTTAGTGTATTTACTGACTTTGAGGCCCTGAACAGGTTACTTAACCTTTCTCTTCTAAACGGAGATAATAACCCTCATAGGATTGTAAAAGTCAAGACGTGTGCCTGTATGTAGTGCCCGCTGCTTACTAAAAGTTCAGCACACACCGTCCTCTTCATTAATCTTATTAAACTCTCCTTTTGCTATTTCAGACAAGTTCTATCATTTGCTTTATAAATACTTGGAACTTCATGTTCTTTTAAAATATTCTTTATTTTAAAAAATGTTTTGTATCCTTACTGGATAAGAAATACATACAGAAAAGCATCCTTCCTACCTTTGTCACTTGCCCAAATTAAAATGTGACAGTTCAGTTTCTGACAGGCTGGTTTAGTTAGCTTTGAGCCCACACAAAACTTTAACTTTGAAATAAATGTTGATACTGTTTTAAACACATTGATGTTGAAAATTATAATGAATACCTCTGCCTAAATAATGACTTATGGTGTTAAACTATTTTGGTACTTGTTGTTATAGGTGAAAAACTGCAGTGGTTTCAAAATCATCTTGATCCCCAAAAAGTAGGATATTCAAAAAGAGATGCTTGTGAATTAATTGAAAGGTAAACACTGGGCATGTTAATGAGCAAAGGGTCAGTAAGAGGAATTCCCCAACTTGGTTCTGCAAGATGCAGAGTTCTGTTCTGGATTTATAGACAAGCAGATAGACTTTGTTATAAAGACTTTGGGTTGGTATACTAGCTTAGTCATTTTAGTAGGCTCATCACCTTTCTGAGCTTCAGAATGGCAGGTAACCCAGTTTCTTGATTTCCTTGAGAAATGACATCAAAACTCATATCTGCAAATGGAGGTGAGGTAGTTTGAAGAGCGTCTAGGCAGAGAGAACAAGGTCTGAAAGGCCCGGGGAGGGAGCAGCCTATTTAGTGATCTGCCAGACATTTAATGTCACTGAGATAATAGGTTCCTGGAGGGAATTGTGACCATTTGAATAAACAACCAACACATAAAAAATCTCAAATATCAGTGTAAGAGTTTGGACTTTACCCAGTGACAGTGGGAGTCATTGGAGACTTTGAAGAGCAAGTAGCTGCGATGCTCACATTTAAATTTTTGAGAGTGAGGAAAATGGATGAGGGGGCAGACTGTTAAGAGGCTGATGAAGCCGTCCAGGCAAGAGGTGGTGGTGGGAGCAATGTGGTGAAGAGAAATGGAAATGTCTAGAGAGTTTAAGGGGGTAAAAGTCTCAAACATGGCATAAAGGGGAGAGAGAGGAGTCAGGGTGACCCAGTCTTCATCTGCATGAATGAAGGCAGGGGCCAGGGCAGAGGTGGAGCAGGTTCAGAAGGGACCAGGGGCAGGGCGGAGGGTACGTCAAGGCGTCACCTGTCAGCCAGATGGAGACATCCAGGAGGTGGTGGAGTGTGAGGACCTGGAGTTGACACTGTAATGGCAGGCTTTGATTTGTTCACAGAAGATTTGAGAGTGGTTGAGTTACCAAGAGAAGGTCTGAGGTCTGAGAACTTGAAGGAATCTAGAGGAATACGAAAACTTGAGAAGGACAGGCAGTGGCTGGGGATTATGTTTTAAATGAAGTAATATAAGCCAAACATTTTATAAGTCAGACCGTCTTGTTTTTCAGGTATTTGAATCGATTCAGCAACGAGCTGGAGCAGATTGAGTTGCGGAACAGCTTCAAGGACAGGCAGGGCCGGAGGCACTGCTCTCGGGAGGCGGCCATCAGGCAGACCCTGGAGCGAGAGCAGCGGCAGTACCAGGCCCATGGCCTCGGTGCGTCCTGTGCGGCTTCCTGCTGTCTTGTNGCAGACTGTTAAGAGGCTGATGAAGCCGTCCAGGCAAGAGGTGGTGGTGGGAGCAATGTGGTGAAGAGAAATGGAAATGTCTAGAGAGTTTAAGGGGGTAAAAGTCTCAAACGTGGCATAAAAGGGAGAGAGAGGAGTCAGGGTGACCCAGTCTTCATCTGCGTGAATGAAGGCAGGGGCCAGGGCAGAGGTGGAGCAGGTTCAGAAGGGACCAGGGGCAGGGCGGAGGGTACATCAAGGCGTCACCTGTCAGCCAGATGGAGACATCCAGGAGGTGGTGGAGTGTGAGGACCTGGAGTTGACACTGTAATGGCAGGCTTTGATTTGTTCACAGAAGATTTGAGAGTGGTTGAGTTACCAAGAGAAGGTCTGAGGTCTGAGAACTTGAAGGAATCTAGAGGAATATGAAAACTTGAGAAGGACAGGCAGTGGCTGGGGATTATGTTTTAAATGAAGTAATATAAGCCAAACATTTTATAAGTCAGACCGTCTTGTTTTTCAGGTATTTGAATCGATTCAGCAACGAGCTGGAGCAGATTGAGTTGCGGAACAGCTTCAAGGACAGGCAGGGCCGGAGGCACTGCTCTCGGGAGGCGGCCATCAGGCAGACCCTGGAGCGAGAGCAGCGGCAGTACCAGGCCCATGGCCTCGGTGCGTCCTGTGCGGCTTCCTGCTGTCTTGTCTCTGTAACTTGTCCTGTTTATTTAGTTCACTTTGATTTTCCTTCTTTCTTTTTGAATATTTGGAATTTTTTTAATTCATTCTTTTTTTCTCCTACTTTCCCAAAACTGTCAATTCTGACAGTGACATTTTTCTGCTATGATAGTAATCTTTTCCTCTCCCTTCAGGCATGTGCTTAACCTGCTTTGGTCTAGGGTTATTACTTGCCTGTCTCCAGTCACATCAAGTTTCTTTAGAGTAGGTACTGTGTCCTCTTGCCTTTGTAATTTTTGTAGTAAAGAGCTATACTTGTTGCAGCCATTCTTGAGAAATTACAGAAATCAAAATTTGTTTCTTAGCAGTGGAGCATTTCTTACAGTTCGTGAAGACAAGTGTGTTGTTCGCTTAGCAGCATTGTCTGAAGAAAAGCGCTTAGGAGGAGAGGAGAGGGCATTTGCAAGGGCTTGCGAAGCCCACCAGCAGAAAATGACCCAAAGGCAGCACATGGCCTACAAGTAGTATTTGATTGGCATATGAATTGTCAGTATAAAAAGATTTGCTGATTTCACATGAAAAATGTAGATTTCTGGATGCCCGTTAAACGTACGGTCTGACAGCATTGTTTGCTAGAGCAGAACAGTAGCCATCGCTTTTAGACTTAGCATTCCGTGCTTCCAGACCTTCCTTCATTCACGTTCCCTGCCTAGTTCCTGTAGGCACTCGTGTGGATTTGCTGGAGAATACAGTAAATGAAATGTTTAATAGGAAAATTAGGTTTTCTAGCTTTAATAATAACAGTAGGAGCCTGAAGGCATTATCCTGCAACTCCTACTGCGTAGGTCCCAGCCCTGGCAATAGTGGTACTTGGTCCAGGAAAGCCTGAGCGGCCCCCCACAGGCATTCTCCCCTCAGGCCAAACCTCCCTGGTGCTTTCTCACTATGACTGCAGGGTGCACTTCAGCAACACCCAGCAGGGAGCTTTGAGGTGGGGGGGGGGGGTCCTGCCGTTGTAAGCGTCAAGGTGGAATGTCCCCGGTTTCAGGGGCTCCCTCTTGAAGATGCCGGAAAGGAGAATGGGTTCGCTCAAGTGACCAGTCCCCTGGGGTGTTCTGACTGGGTGGGGCAGCCTGGTTTCTGACCTAGTTGTTCTCTGCAGCTGTGTCAGAATCTGGCAGTAGGCTCATTGAGTTGGATGTCTTCGCAGTCAGAAGGTTAACTTCAGGTACTTATACCTTCAGTAACACTAGGAACTCTGAGTAGATGGCAGTTCCTCTTCAGCATTCCTAAGAAATGAGTTTTTTACTAGAAAAAAAATCAAAAACAACAACAACAGAATAGCTTTATTCTACTTAGACCCTTGCAACTTACTAAATAACAGGACAAGTTACTTCCTACCCACTCCCCAGCCTTGTTACCTTCCATTTAAAAATAGAGATGGATTGTACACCTCCCCTTTCCAGGTTGTTTAAAAGCCAAACAAGACTGTATGTAACATGTAGGGATTGAGGGAGAACTTCAGCCAGTCCTGTGTCCTTTTCACTTAAATTTGTCTGTGCTTATAGTCTCCATTTCTTCATCTTCCATTTTTTCTGGAAGCCCTTAAATTAGGCTTTTGTAGCCACCACTCAAAGTCCTTGTTGATGATGAACTGTTTTAAGTTGCTAAGACAGATGGTAGCTCTGCTGGGTACCAACTCTCATAGTCAACTTTTGTGCAGCCTTTGATACAGATGATCCCTTCATTTTTTGATCACATTTCTTATTTGGGGTAGTAGCCCCTGTCCTTCCCCGGTTTTCCTCCCAGTTCACTGGCCATAATGTCAGTTTCCTAAGTTGAATCCTTCTCATAGCCTCATGAACTAAATAATTGGCCCAGATATCTGTCCTTGGGCCTCTTGTCTTTCCAGTTTATACCAGGTCCTGCATTTATCTCATTTAATCCTGTGCTTTTAAATACCATCTAAATGTCATAACTTCCAAATTTATGTTGTCAATCCTAACTTGTCCCTAGAACTCCAGACTTGCATTATCAAACTTGAGTTTCTTAAAATCTCTGCTTGAATGTCTTCTAGACAGCTCCAATTTGGCATGTCCCAAAGCAAAGCCCAGTTTTTCTCCTAAAACTGGCTCCTCTTGTAAGATCCGTATTTCATTCAGTGACATCACCACTTGCCCAGCATCCTGCAGACCTTTCACATCCCACATCCAGCTCATCAGCCAGATACACTTGGAGTCTGATGACTTGCGTGGCTGCTCTGCTCTCCCGTTGCTCGAGGCGCCCGTCTCAGCTCTGCTCTTGTGATGCCCTCCCAGGTGGCCCTGTGCTCAGTCTCTTCGACCTGTAGCCATCAGGTTGAGTAGCAGTAATTGACAGCACATCCCATGTCAGACATCCTACTGGTGGTGGAGCCAGTGCTGAATCTCAGACCTTCTGTTCTTCTGGTTGTGCCTCAGCCCAGGGAATGTGGTGACACAAGTCTACAAGAGTCTAGAAACATGGGCAAATTATCAGAGATGCTGTCAGTAAGATTCAGTGAAGACTACATACTAACATCTCTCTGTCTTGCCCCTGTTTGGTATAGCCATTCCTCACTCACATTCTTATTTTCTGAAGCTATTGTAAAGGTCTAACATTTTTATTGTAGGTTTGTTTCATTTTATACATTCTATTTTAGAGTACATTATTTATTAGTGTTTTTTTTAAATCACCTTAAACTAAGTCCTTTATATTTTTGAAACTTCTTTTCATTGTAGCTTTGTAATCATGCTTTGAAAGTTTGTTTTGCTTTGGGCATTCTTCTGTGAGTTATTTCTTTTTCTCCCTGAGATAATAAAGAAACTATAAATACTGTAATAAGACTTTACCTAATAAATATATTTTCTTTTCCAGAGATTCCAGACATTTTAAATGCAGATAATCTGAAAACTTTTAGGTGGGTTTGTTGCATTTTTTTTCTTTAAAGCTGCATGTAAAGTGCATAATAAACTTTCTTCCCTTTTGAGTATTCAGGGCTTCTTCTTAACCTCTCTTTCATCAGATAAGTAAGAATTTTCCTAAGTTGCATTTGTTAGAAATGCCTGAAATGATAGTGACCTGGTGCTTTTGTTTTTCAAAATTCTTCAATATAGTGTTTAAAAGAACGTGATGTCACTGTTCCTCTCTGTTATTTAAAAAAAAAAAAAACTGTCAGCAGCAAACTCAACGGCTCAGAAACCCATTCCCAGACTGTTTTCGGCACCTCCTTCTAGAGAAATTGGTTGGTGGGAAGGGAATCATGAAGAACCAGGTGACTCAGTGATCTCTCTAACAGTACTCTGTGACCAGAGAGACCAAAGAGACCAGTGAGCAGGATTTCCAGTTTTTAGTTTTCAAACATAAATTATTTTTCTTTAGAAAATAATTTTTATTAATCACTTTGGCCTCAGGTAGGTCATGTTGATCAGCCTGAAATTTTAATTGAAGTTAGATAAATAAAGTCCATGTTATTTGAAACCCTTAAGCTTATTTTATATTATTATACTTCTGAATTTATAGAAAATATTTAATATTCATAAAATCTCAGCTCTCATAAAATTTATCAGTCATATTTAAGAAGTGGTTCACTTTTTTTAACTCATGTACATGTAGTTATAAGTACATGGAACGTAAGATTTTTTTAGATGTTAATTTTTTTGCCTGTAATATTAAGTAGTCAGATATTTAAGTAAAACGATAGATTCTGCCTCCTCCAAAGAAAGCCAAAAATGAGAAGAAATTAGCATAGACTGTTAGTATTTTTATCTAGCTAGAGTTCAGTTCTTAAAACAGTCTTCATATTGCTCCCAAAGTAACTGAACATAGGATTGTCACAGAAATGCTGAGGTTGAGAAACTGGAAGTTTTCTGTTATAAGAATTGTTTGGTTGCTGAAACTTAATTGTGACTTACCATTGTGTGTGAAGAGAAAAACCTTTTCTGACTCATGCATTTTGGAGATTTTCCAGTGTGGTGTAGTTCCTGCTTTTGAGATTTCTTGATACTTTTATGTCCTGATAGAGGGAAGTGTTCAGGTTAGGGATCATAAAAGAAAGGAACAGCCTCCTTATAACTTCTACCTAATATTTTCCTGCATTGTTTTGAAAGTCTTGAATATGTGAAACTCCCTGGGCAGGTAACTGCTATTATAGATTAATGGGGCTTCCCTGGTGGCTCAGATGGTAAAGAATCTGCTTGTAGTGCTGGAGACCTGGGTTCGATCCCTGAGTCAGGAAGATCGCCTGGAGAAGGAAATGGCTACCCACTCCAGTATTCTTGCCTAGGAAATCCCATGCATAGAGGAACTTGGCAGGCTATAGTCCATGGGGTCGCAAAGTGTCACACGTGAGTGAGCAGCTATAACATAATATAGATTAATGAGAAAGTGCAGTAAGTATGGAAAATGCAAACCTCAGTTTTGGGGACATTTTCTTTTTTCCTGATGCATTTATATTGTTTCTGTCTAGTACATTGGAGTCTGCTGTAACTTTTTTCTTCATAGTTTTGAATTTTGACTTCATTCCCCACTTCACCAACTCTCTGCATTCTCTCTTTTGTCTAGGGAATGGGACTTTGATCTGAAGAAATTGCCAAACATTAAAATGAGAAAAGTCTGTGCCAGTGATGCGGTGCCCAAGAAGTGTAAGAAGAAAGCTGTGACAGCTGTAGACAGAGATTTGGGGGAATTGGAACTGAAAGATGAGTCCAGTGACACAGACCAGGAAATGACTGCGGTGGCTTAAGTGTCTTTGCTTGAGTTGAAAATAAATAATTTGAGAACTTCAAGTTATACTTAATTATGGTAAATAATTGTCTCAACACATGAATTTCCTGTTGTATCTTACTCTTATATTTTCAGTTTCAAAAACAGTGTGGCAATTTTTACTTAAAAATGAATGTTGCTTTTCATTTACATTAAGTTATTAGCACAGATAGAAGTACTCTGCAGAATCCATTTAATTTGAATTTCTAGGTCTGGGAGACCAATATGAATGATAACCAAAATGTTACAATTTTTTTTTATAACGTTTACTTAGAATCACCTAATATCACATTTGGGGGCATAGGCAGTAGCTATTTTGCTAGAAGGTTAATGTGGGTACTTCTTGAGTAAGCAGTAATGACAGCAAAACTGCCTTTTAGCAGTGTTTTTCACTGTTCTTCCTCTTACACATCAAATCTGTTTTCTTTCCTTATAAAACAGGGAAAATGTGATACAGAATTTATATACACTTATGGATTGTACATTGCTGTTATTTATTATCTTTGACCCAGAGTTAGGTAAATGGTTAAAGAACCACCAACTTATTCTTATGTGGATCTCCTGTTCCTTAGCCTGTTATCTAGATAAGGGGGATAAATGATGTCAGGTTGGCTAGTTTTGTTTGTATATTATTTTTTACTTGCTCATTGTGAAAAGTATTAGGTTTTATGAGTGGAAACAGAACTAAAGTTTAGAGAACTAGTTATTTCAGTTGTCTTATTTCTTCTTCTGAGAGAGAGGTTAAATTGACATGTAACTCAGTGTTTCTAGCATTATGGAAAACATGACTGTGGTAGAATGTTCTTAACAGAACTTGTTAAATGCAAGTTTCTTCTGGCCTGTTTTCTGAAGAGTGCAGTGAAAGTGCATTTTCAAGGGAAAAAAATTCTGTTTGAGGTAACCAGGTATCAACTGTCTTGTTAACAGCTTTTTTACTTCAGAAGGTTAAAAATAAAACTTACTTCTATAATTTTACGTAAGGTTCTTATTATTTAATATTTGATGATTTAACTAATGCTGAGTCGCTTTGGCTTTAAGTAATCCATGCAGAAGTATGGTTTTATGGTTATATAGTAAGTTTTTATGGAGAAGGCAATGGCAGCCCGCTCCAGTACTCTTGCCTAGAAAATCCCATGGTTGGAGGAGCCTGGTGGGCTGCAGCCCATGGAGTCGCTAAGAGTCGGACACAACTGAGCGACTTCACTTTCACGAAGTGGAGAAGGAAATGGCAACCCACTCCAGTGTTCTTGCCTGAAGAATCCCAGGGACGGGGGAGCCTGGAGGGCTGCTGTCTATGGGAGTCACATAGAGTCGGACACGACTGAAGCGACTTAGCAGCAGCAGCAGTAAGTTCTTATCTCTTTGGTCATTGGAAAATTTCCTCCTTGGGGGAAGGGAGTTCATTTTTTATTTCAAAACGACTACAAAAACTGAGTCATAAATTACAGTAAAGAGAATAAAAACTGCTTTATCCAGTCTAGTATTTAAAAAGCATTACTGTTGATGCTTAGAAAGAAATACTGTCTTATTTCACAAGAATAACTTGTGAAAATGGCAGAACACTCTCCTCCAACATTTATTTCTAGTTTTCCTATTCTATCAAAGCAGAAAATATAACAGGCTGTACTGCTTGGAACCAGAACAGATAAGTGCTTGTTGAGTGAATGTATGACCGTAATTGTCATGTCACTCCTGGCTAGACCAGAGTAACCTAAGAGATCATTTGTCTTTAGAGTAATGCTCCTAGATGGTCCCCTTAACCATTGTGTATGGAACATGTTCTTTCTTCAGTGATACGTGTCCCGTCCCCTTTTCTGTCAGTATTAAACCTTTGAGAGATAGCTTCTCTAGTCCACGGACATGGAACCGAGGAAAAGTAACACTTTGCTGGCACTTCTTCTTTGTAAACTTGGGGTGGAAAGATAATAAACGGCAGATAGTAAATACTTCAGATATTGCAGGCCAAATGTAGTGTCTGTTGCATATACTTATATATGTATGTGTGTTTTACCACCCTATAAAAATGTGAAACCCATCATGGCCATACCCAGACAGGCTACAGGCTAGGTCTGGCCTGCTTGCTAGAGTTGGCCAATCTCTGGTCTAAATCAGCAAGCTGAACTCCACGGACTTGGGCTTATGATACATTTCTAATCTCAGCCACTAATTGCTCTCTGTAGCTGCTATTCCTGATACCTGGCTGCTTCCTTGCCTTGCAGACATTGGTCTCTCTCTGGGACGCTTTTCACCTTAAATAGTGTTTTCTACTCTTGTAATCCTTATGCTTCAGGACAGAAGATTGAATGGGTGTCCTTTTTGGCATGTTTATTTGATAGGGTGTGAATTTATTCTTGACCCCAAAATAATTTCAGGTTCACATTAAAATTAAGAGGAAAGTAAGAGATTTCCCATATACTCCCTAGCCCCACATGCATAGCCTCCCCCTTACCAACATCCACCACCAGATGGTACGCATGTTAAAACTGATGAACCTACATTGACATCCCGCGTGTTTGGAATGAAGTTCACGTTCTGTACCATGGCCAGACTAAACAACCACCGTGGCCAGAGAGGCCTGAGGTGCTCTGATTGCCTCCGTCCTCTCCACATGCCCCAGGCTGGCCTCGTTTCAGGCATACTGTCTGCCTGTCCTCCCCTAGGGTGGCCAAGCCATGTCCCTGGTGGAGACAGCTTGGTGCTGGCCCCCTGACGACCATGTGTGTCCTCTGAGGCCAGGCTGGCTTGCGGCGTTCCTGAGCCTCAGAAGAGTGGTGTGTGGTCATCTAGAACAGGAGAGCGTGGGGTGCTGTGCGGAGCTCCCACAGGGCACTGCATGTTTGCCCCCCTATTTTCCAGGGAGTAAGTCACCACCCTCGGTCTGATAAACTGAGACTCCCTTCTCAGTCCGCCGTGGCTGCAGGCTGTGAAACAGCTTTGCTGCAGCACGGTCCTGGCTTCTCAGCAACAGGGTGCCCCCACCTTATGCATGTGCCCCTTTTCTTCCTGCGCCTTCCTTTTGGGGCAAGACTCCTGAGGAGCTGGCACCTCTGTTGTCTTTTCCTTGTGTACCTCTGTAAGGGGCGAACTGTCTTAAACTCTAGCACAGACTTGTTTCCCCCCTGGCTGGATCTTGCTGCCGGGTCTTGTTCAGGACTCTGCTTCCTGCCCTGCCATTTCCCTGGGTTAAGGAGTCTACCCCATCCTTGCTGCCCTTGGTATCTCTCACAGCTCCTGGTTTAGGTCACTAGCTAAACACACAGTGACAGTGATTTATGATCTAGGTTTCTTTGTTGTAATTTGGGAGGCTGAGAAGACAAATGCACATATTCAGTTTGGACAGAAGAATGAACGCATCTAATTAGACCCTGAATTCATGTTTAAAAGTTGGGGCTTCAGTGGGGATATTTGCTTCACTGATCACTAACCCTCTTAGGTTTGAAATAGAGTCCCTCTTTTAGTTTTTATTACCTCTGGGTAGGAAAATACTGTTACATTCTTCTATATATCCAAACCTTATTCAGCAGAGAATCTTTTTCTGGATTACATTCTGATTTTTCTTAATTTTTGTTTTCTTTGAAACACTTTGAAAGTCTGTGTAGATTATTTTCATTGATTTTCTCTTATTAACGCACCTATTTAATTCTTTCTAAAATGCCATATGTTAACCTATGTTGGCCTTAAAATATGTTCAGACTCTGCTTTAAAACCCAGACCATTGCAGAATCAAGAACTGAAGGCTGTTTGAATGTTACAGGTACAGATCTGAAGAAATTCAGGTAAATTAGGCAAAAAATAAATCACAACAAAAGTTTGGGTCACTTATTTAATATACAAAGTCTTTTTTCACAGGGAATTACTTGTTTTCCTTAATTTGTCTTAGCACGCATAATTCACAAAACAGTAAATCGTTAATGCAAGAGAATTAGGAAAAACCAAAAAAAGTACAAATGCTCAGTCCCCAAAATTGCACACATTTAACGTTTTTCATTTGTTTTAATGCAGTTTCTAATGGGCTTTCTTCAGATGTGGAGGAAACACTGCAGCCCAAAATAACAGCACTTCCTTTCAACTGTATTGATATGTAAAATAGCACCTTTGGGCTGACATAAAAGGAGAGAAAATTGTTTTCTGTCTTTCTTAATTAAAGTGTAAGTCCTGCACAATTATATGACAACTACAATAAAGACAGTGTTAAGTTTGAAGAGCTCTGCTTTGTTGCAAACTATTAATTGGCATGAAAGGAAAGGTGAACTGTGTCAGGCAAATGAAACACTCTTCCCCACCTCACCTCCATGACAATTAGAATATGTTAGTGATACCATTGCTCTAATGGGCTAGTTTTCTCACCAAAATATATAGATGGTTCAGGGACCTTTTGGAAAACAGATTAACTATGCAGCTGTCTCTCTGGGACTGTAATCCCATGAACAGCAGCTCAGGATGAGATTTAATCCTGCGGCATTTAGAAGACTCCTTTACTGTGTACACCTGTCTTCCCTCAGTTTCTCCATTGTTTTATATCCCAAGTTGATGGGAACATTTTTGTTTCGTTTGTACTTAAGCTTAATTGCCTTTTGGGCTTCACCTTTTTAAAAACTACGGATTGCATTTCTTTGCAACTTCATATTTGAGCTTATACAACAAAAGTGACAGATCTTTTAAAAAATTAACAGCGTAAATGGCAATGGTAATACCACAGAGTCATGATAAAAAGCCAAGGTTTTAGTAGAACTATCAATTTATTCTTCGATTTAAGTCCTTTGTTTCAATTCCATTTTATTTCTTACATAAGCAGGTAAACATGCTTCAAAAAACTGAAGAGCATTCCAGAGAGCAGTTTTTCCTTTTGAAGGGTATATCCAGTCCACAGAAGTATTTTCACAAAGCCACACCCAGTCACTGAAAGGTCAGAGACCATCGCCACGCAGTATAAAAGAAAACAGTCAACACTAGGTTTTAAATACATAGTTATTTCAGTTGTTTGAACCTTCAACAGCCATTATGGGAAAACTCTTTAAGGATTTAAATTCAAGAGTTCAGGGTTTAAAAAAGAATAGCAGAATAATTCTGACTTTTAACCTGTTAGAGAGCTCTATATTTTCTCATTTCAAGAAAGTCAAAGCCTATTCAAGTTAATTTTGAGAATTTACGTGTGGTTTTAAAACACCGTGTTCTCTTTTACCATTAATACAGTAATGCTTATCTTTATTTTTCATTCTAGTGTTCAGTGTGCCCCTAGATAAACCAGGCCTCATGTGAGTCAATCATCTTCCACTGTGCTATGAGCCATATACTTACCTACCTTTCTAAAGTTTGGGCAGAATTTAAATGGTATTTTTGGTGTAAATAATCCTTTTTCTTACAGAGCAGAGGACAGAGAGATCAACGTTCTTTGTTTGCTGGTGACGACCTTGTTCCCTCAGGAACTTGTGAAACTGTTGCCGTTGCTAAACCTCAGTAGACATAGATTAGTAAACTGTTCAGGAAAGTTATCAGAAGAAATGAAGCACGTTTAGTCCCTTGGGTGAAGTGCCATGGTTAAGTCACCCAAAGCTTCATTATCCGTGAACGTATATGTCTTAAACCTTGAAGATGGAAATTAAAAAGTTAATACAAAGTCCAGTTTAAGGTTCATATATTTTTAATTACACCACTATGTTTTTATTTGTGCAGAAATTTTGGTCCAGTTTAGTTGCCTCAAGTTTTTTGGTTTTTTTCCTGTGCCTTCATTCAACAAGTTTTGAAAAAAAATGAGCTTTAAAAAACCTCTTGTTTGCTGCCCAACTGAACACTTTGACGTTTTTCTCATGTATATACAGGAACACACACACACTACGTGCACACACAAAGTTGACGCTGTTGACCTTTGCTGTATTTCTAAGAACTGGGACTATTTGGACTCAGTGTCAGCCACTACTAATATCATATCATCCTTCTCATCAGTAAAAGGTTATTTCTCTTTCCTTTTTCCTGTGGTACCTGTGAGGAACAAGCACGCTGACAATTACAAAGTACATCAATGTGATACCCAGATTTGTGCAATGCGAAACCCATGCTTTGGTCCTATGGCCATCATGGTTGCCTTTTCACAATAGTAACAACAGCTAGCAAAAATAAATCACCTTATTTCACGTAAGACATCTCTCTTTGACAGGCCACTATATTTATAATCATTAATCTAGCTCACTGCAGTATTCACGCTTCAGGTTTACATGAATATGCAAAGAATACAATAATCAACTCATCTGTCAAACCTAAACAAGTCAATTTATTACTTATCACAGAATGTTGAATGTTTTTGCTTCCCAGTTGAGCAAGGGAAATACTGTCAGCACTTTAAAATACAGGCTAAATGCTTGGTCATAACTACTCATCTGTCAAGTTGACACCTTATGTGGATTTTAAAAAGTACATTTGACTTAAAAAATTTTTATTTCCCCTATTATAAGTGCTTCATAGTAGCAAATAAGTTAATTTCAAAACTTTGTCATGGGTAGATTGCTTTATAGTTTTTTTTTACCCTTTTAAAAATAGTAACTATCTAACTCTTCTTAAGATACTTCATTTGATTAGTGCTTTGCAAAGTAACATTTGTGATACTTTGAATAAAAGAAAGAAGTGCTGTTTTGAAAGATTCAACTTTTAAAACAGGCTTTGTATCTAATTTTAGGGCTGCTCTGTCCAATACAGTGGATTTGAATTGAGATTCCCTGTAAGGATGAAATGCATACTGGATTTGGAAGACTTGGTTCATGAAAGGAGATGTAAAATAACTCAATAATTTTTTATAATGATATTGAAGTGATAACTTGGGTATATAATGCTAAATAAAACATCGAAATTCACCTATGTATTTTTACTTTTTCTAGTGTCTAGAAAATTTTAAATTTGTGTATATAGCCAGGCTTTGTGGCTCACATTACATTTCTGTTGGACAGTGCTGTTTCAGGGCGTCCAAGTGGAGTATACAAGGCTTCTGGGTATTTAACAGAGCTAATTAAATCCCAAAATATTTTGAAAATCTACTCTTCATGATTTAAACATAATTTCAAATATTAATATCTTCAAATGTGTCTTGCATCTATTTTAAAAACATATACCTGTCAAAACAAATGGTACTCCACTACAGCCATAAAAACCTGTTAGCTGTCAAAGTATGAATATCAAAATATGCATCTTCCAAGTTTGCGTCTGATGTGCCTTAGGGATAATGGAGACAATTTCAAGCTTAAACCCAGATACGTTTGTCATTTCCAGATGAGAGAGTTAGCATCATGAGGCCCTAGAAGAAATGCACATTCAACTCAAGTCCTTATTCCGGAACTTTCCCTGCTACTGTGAAGACTCATAGGTCTGTCCACTCAGGCTTTCCTCGTTGCCTAGAAGCATCCCTTGCACCAGTGGTTAATTGTCTCAGAAATCATTTTCCAGCTAACTTCCACATTTCCTCTTTACACTTGAGACTGTTTAATGGGATCCTGGTCATTTGGTGTTTTCTTCTTTCCTTTTGAGCAAAGTAAGAACAAATGAGTCAGAAAGCGGAGAGAAGATAGAGGGTGACTACTCAGGATCGCTTCTGTCATCTGTAGTGACAGGCTGGACTCGGTGACAGGCCTCCACTGGCCCCGTCACACGGGTATGAGCTCGGTGGGGCTGGCCTCCACTGGTGGCCGTGTGGTGGTCCCTGTCTGCAGCGCGGGCACCACCCCAGCGTCCTTCGTGTCCATGCTCACAGTGCAAGAGCGGTTCTTCTCCGCCCTCTTGGCTGTGTCTGGGCAGTTCTGCACGAAGATCACGCGGTTGTAGGCCTTCAGCCTGCGCCACAGCTGCACGTAGACCTTGCACTGTACATACATGAAGACCAGACCTCCTGTGAAGCCGATGGCCACCACAACCAGCTTTGTCCAAAATGGCCATTCGAGGACACCTTTCAAATAAAAGAGAATGTTATCACCGAGTCATTATTGATAGATTTGGTTATTTTTAACCCCTATGGTTCCTTCAAAGGACCATGCTGTTCTTTGGTTGCTAAGTTGTGTCCAACTCTTTTTGTGACCCCATGGACTATAGTCTACCAGGCTCTTCTATCCATGGGCTTTCCCAGGCAATACTAGAGTTGGCAGCCATTTCCTTCTCCAGGGGATATTCCTAACCCAGGGATCGAACCCATGTATCCTACATTGCAGGTGGATTCTTTACCACTGAGCCACTGGGAAGCTCTTAGAGGATTATGCCTGCTTGTTAACATAAATCAGAAATATATTGTTAACAACTAGTAATAATAACAAAAATTTGCTTAATTGCTTTAAGTATTCTCAAGGTATTGCTAAAATTGAACATGACTTCTCTCACCTACCACTGTAATGTCTCTCATGCCTCTTACCATCAAGAACCTACTGTGATCATCAGATACTACACTAGATTTTGATACTTGACTTCAGCATTTATTGCTTACAGTGAAATCTTTAAGGACAGATAGTGTACATACTGAGTGAAAGAATCAGACTTAATCCTTTTAAGGTAACAAGCTATGTGTGTGGGACTGTACCTACAGATCCCTGCCCCAACCTGCATTACCTTTAAAATTAAAAAAAAAAAAAAAAAATGAGAGACACAGAAGCGGCTACATCTCACCAGAAAGAAAGAATTCCTGGGTACAGACATGCATAAGATGTAGGGTTTCAGTCATTTGTTTTATCCATCTTATATTTTGTAACCGAGAACCATCTCTTTCTTAGGCATCAATGTTTTCTCTTAATTTCCATCATCATAACTAGAAGTGGACTTTCTTTCACAAAGACTTTGCTGTAACAGTATTTAGGCCATGCATGATTATAAGTGTGTAATAAATGATGGTCAGGAGACCACATCTTGCCAACATTAGAATGGTGTAGAGGACATATCTGCCTTCAATCATGTGAGAGGCAGTCAAACAGAAGGGTGGTTGGAAACCACAGTATAGGGGATCAGACTTCATTTACCTATAACAGTGAGTAGAGTTATAGGAAGCATCCTGCATATAATAATGAACATATACTTTCAAAACGGACACTGTGCCTTGTTTGCCTCACACTGACGGGTTTGCCTTGTTCTTCACTCATGGCTGTTCCAGGAGAACAGAATCTGGGCACCAGCAGCTGCCAGCTGGGCAGGGGAGGGTGTAATTGTGTTCCCTGGGCCACCGGGCAGTGTCGAGATGATTGTTCCACCTGGTAACACTTGAGGAGGTGCTACTGACTTCGTAAGTTGAGGTCTGTAATGCTGCTCTGTCAACAGCCTGCAATGTGTAGCACAGCAAGTAGTTTACCTAGTCCAAAATGCCAGTGCTGCTGAGGTTGAGAAGCCCTGTTATAGAAGATGATCACTTAAGCTGCTTTATTTGGAAAATTGCAGGGAAAATTCAGTATACAAATTAAACATCTTGGAGTTCTTTAAGTTTAGAAGGATTTTTGCTCTCAGCTGATCCATTAAGCAGTAGTCTCCTTGTTTAGAAAAATTTTAACCACAGGCAAGCTGGAGATGAAGTGTGCTTTGTCTCATTTTTAGGGAAATCCCCATGCATGACATCTCACTTCTCCTCTGACTAATATTCACACTGAAAGTTAAAACTGCTTGGATATTTTCCCCTCTGAGCCTCTGCCCATGATATTTCTTTTCTCAGGATTTTGCTTCTCCATTTCTGTGTGTCTACCTGTCCCACAAACCTGAATGGGAAATCATTTCCACCCGGAAATAGATGTGCTCACTCTTTCACGTTATTTCTTGCATGTGTGGCCTGAGTCACTCTGACGTGTTATTCTCTGCGACGCCGTCATCTTGACACATGCAAGATCTGCGTCTTATAGGTCTGTGTTTTTCACACTGCCTTGCTCAGTAGACATTTCAAGGATGAATGAACATTCTAATGATCAAAGTTCTGACTTTGACAGCTGTGCCTCAATCTTTCCAATATAACCAGAATTGACAGCCTTTCTTCCCTTGCAAGTGAAGCTGTGCTATTGATGGACAGGCTGAAGAAGACTCCATTCTTGCCCCACCTCTCCTCCCAGACCCAGTGGCCAGAGTCCATGACGTGCCTGAGAGTCGAGGTCAGGAGTGACCAGCTGCCAGACCTTGGAGACCCTGACCCCGGTACTTTTCTTTTACAAGGTATCTCTGAATCCATTTCCTCTATTCAGGTCATTCTTCCTTTTTACCTTCCTAGGGAGTCAAAGCTCCCATGATTTCTCTAGACAAACTTTAGAGTACAGAGTATCCCCTACCCCAGAGCCAAAGCCATTTGAGTGCAATCCCATTGTCCAGATGGCCATCTTCTTTCAGAGACAGCTGATTTTTCTCTTTGCCTTTGACTAAGTGGGAAGGATTTTTGTTTCCTTTAGAAATTATTGATATTATTGAGCAATTATAGGATTTTACCTTGGAAAACTCATGATAAGGATATCTTAAGAGAAGATGCCAAAATGGGGCTAAATGGATTTTTCGATGTTGTTTTCATTGGTGAGATGCATTTGCTTCTTTTTATTGAGAGGCAGTACACTGTCTTCCCATTCAGTTGTGTTGGACTAGTCAGTTCTATGCTGTTTTCCATGAAGAGGAAATAATGTATACAGTAAGGAAGGGTGGAGATGAAGTAGGGAAGCTCAGAGTGGACCCGTTGTGTAACCCAAAGAATTCTTTGAAGCTGGAGCATGTACTCAAAATTGTCAAGAGCATAAAGTTGACCCTACTTGGCAGTTCAGAAGAAGAATTTGGAAAATCCAGCTTCAGACAATTCAACCATCTCTTCTTTACTCTGAAGTTCAAGGATTTATGATTTATCTCTACTTCTGTCTTTGTGCTTGAGATCTTTCTTCAGGAGTTTCTTGAGACTTAGGAATCAACTCTCTGCCCATCTTGACCTCTTAAGTATTGATAGGAGATGACGCCTGGAAATTCTTGAGCAAGAATTAGAGGAGCAGATATTCTGTGAACCATCATTTTCTAAAGAAATGGGAATCTTGCCCTTCAGATACCTTCAATCACTTCACTCACTTTCCATATCATCATGTCAATCCTACAAGAATGGCCAATAAATTCTCAAGTCATACAATACACACTTGTCAAAATAACTTCTTCCACCATTTTGATAATTGCATATGTGTGATATGATACTTGAAGGCTGCAACAACATCCACACCATCCCTAAACAACAGACATGCCAGTAGGTTTTCCAGGAAAGGCTTTAGATTTGTCCTGTGATACGGCATTGAAGACTTCACAAATTAGACTTAGATGAACCAAAACGCTGCATTNAACCAAAATGCTGCATTCCATCTGCCTGAAAGTGCAGTGCTACCAGAACCATAGAAATCAGTACACAGTTTTGTAAAGAAACTGGTATTTGAAGAGCAAATAAAAGCCCTTCAGACAAAGAGAAGTTCATTGACCATTCAGCTCATCATATGCTCTGTATCTAAGGTGAGATTTTTTCTAGCAAGCCAGAGAGGGAAACTAGGAAGTCCAGGTAAAAGTAACTGTATTTTCAGAGCTTGAACAAAGGAGTAAACATGATGGAAGAGTAAAATCTGCAATTTTTTTTTTTTTTGCATAAAAAAATTGCCCAGATCTTCCTCACTGCATCTTCCATTGAGGCAGGATCAGAAGAGAGGTTGGGTTGAAGGACATTTGCCCTCAGGAACCTAAGACTAGAGTTTTTCCACCAATAGGATCACTGCCACTGACTGTCTCTTTCGTCTCCTTTACAGTCACTATTTCCTTATTTTCACTCTCAGAAGCCCCTCTTTTCCTGGCTAAGAAACAGCCAGATTCCAAATGACTCATACTCATATTCAATTTCTTTACAAATCAGACCTTACTAAGATTTCCTTTATTATGGTTAATGGCTTCACAAAGGGTGTTTCCTTTAAGAATGAAGGGATTTTGCACAGGGAAATAGCCCATTTCACATATTTACAGTCTTCTCCTTAACTAGTTTTAATGGTAATATTGACTGTGAGTAAACATGGATGACACATGTGCAGTATTTGTATAAACACTTTGTTTCAATTTATCTGATGCAGGGTCAAGCTCTTCATGTTTTTGAGAAACAAATCCTAGAAAGAAACATTGGAGGATATTCAGTCCAACTTAGTCAACAAATGAGAAAAAGTAAGCTTTAGAGTGATTATTTTATTCACGATAACTAGTCCATGACCAAGCCAGAACTAGACTGTGGTGGGCTTTCCAATCATTAGCCAAAGTAGGCATTTACCACTTTGAGGTCATTAACAAAACAGCATGTATAGTTATGTTAAAAAGGAATGTTAAAACAACAGTGCTGAAAAGGAAAATATTATATGGATGTCAGGGAAGTGATTTTTAAGATGCTCTCAAAGCAGATGTTAACAGCCAGCAGAGAGGTGCAGTCCAACCCTGGATGTTCTTGGAGGCTTGTGAGGGAGTCAGGTGTAAACAAAATCAATTTGCTACACCAGTGCCTCATTTCTATGCATTTGAGTGGTCCTGGAGCAGCCTTAACTCTGCACCTACAGTCTCTTTCATGGATAACATGAATTGCTTCATTTTCTTGGCCTTATTTTTGTGATTTGTTTTCAGCACACAGATAGTACCCTGAAGCGTTCTTCTAGAATATGTAAAGATAAAGCAGGGGGAGTAATTGTTCCCCCAAATTAGAGTTGACAACATGGATAATTTAGGATGTTAAAATTTCAAGTACCATGTATTTTTGTTTTTGCCTTTTTCATCACAGGAAATAGAAAGAGAGGAATCTGGAGCATGATGCATATTTAAGCTAAAAGGACAGTCACTCAATATACAAAGGACTTCTTCCTGACAGTCTTGTTATTACAGCTCAGAAGATGTTGCTGTTTTATATTCAACTTCCATTCTGGTTAAAGAAGGGCACTTTGTTCTTCTTCAAAGGTTTCTGAAGGTTTTCAAGATGGATTTTAAATATTTTGACTTCTAAATTATGCAGTTTTTTTTTTCCCCAAAACTTTAAAAGCCAGTTCAGGATCAGTTCTTACAGTTCCAATGTCAAAGGAAGATTAATAACAACTCACAAAGATGTCTATACCACCTGATAATGTGCACTTTGGGAAGTCAGGTGTTGTTACATACAATTTGAACACAAATACAGAGAGCCTTTTACCAAAAAACAAAAACAAAAAAAACCCTTTCACAAATGTCACCTCGGTCCCACTTGAAATTACTGTCCCTCTAGCCAGTGACTCTGTAGGAATAACTACCAAGTCTGGTTCATGATAAAGATCTTGCTTCCTAATTCAAAAAGTCTGAGCACCAAAGATAAAAGCTATCTCATTTTCACTTGTTTTTAAGAAACTGAAAATAATGTTTACAAGTATACGGTAGAAAACTGACCTTATATACTGCATGTATAAATATTGATAGATACAGGTGTTGGAAAGTGGATCTTTGATTACCATGCACCATTTTCTGTTGGGAAATATGGCTGATAACCCTGGGTGATAGTCCACTGGAGACTGTGGTATGAAATCCTGCATCTACCCAGAACTGAGAGAGGGAAAAAATATTTTGCAGAAAAAGTCTAAAGAAAAGAAAAAAGTAGAAAAGCTTGTATACAAAGAATTCACCCTCCTACATTGACTGGGTCCCTTGTTGGGCTCCAGATACAGTGCTCAGCACCTGGGATGTGCTGGTGAGCAAGACAGACATGGCCTGACCTGGTCAAAACTCAGACTATTAAATGCGCAATCACAACAGAGTGTGGGAAGTCTCCTGGGGGCAGAGCTTCTCAGCCTGATTGCACAAGAGGATCATGTAAGGGCTAATTAAGTGTAAACCTCTGGGAATAGAGCTCGATGCTTTGTGGTGGTGCAGACGCTGCACAGGTGACTCGATGGGCAGCCAGGCTGGCGTGGCACAGGATGTGCAGGAGCGCGTGTTCCCCATGCTCAGAGAGTGTCAGCGGCACATGCCTTGCTGGGCTCCACCCTCAGAATCTCTGAGTCACAGGCCCAGGGTTGGGAGAGGCAGGAGTCTGCCTTTCTAACAAGCACTCAGGTGACCACATTCATGCTGTGGGCTTGGGGACCGCATTTTGAGAGTTGCTGAGATAGTAGCAATTATTCTATCTCAGGGAGCTGATCTGGGTTTCTGGAAGGGAGTGAAACGTAAAGTCAACTTAAGGGACAAGGAAGTATGTGATGACACATGAGCATGAGAGTTGGTGTGCAGGGTGGACACAAAAAGCTGGGAGGAAATGTGTCCCCGAGACAGAGGAGCAGAGCAGGTCTGGGAGCAGGTCTGGTGGTGAACCAGTGTTCAGCATAGCTGGCTTCGGCCAGGCCATGGGGTCAGCATAGCTCCTTCCCAGAGTCCAGGGTGTGTTTTGAGAGTCATGAATAAGCAGGGACAGAATGTGGTCAGATTTATGTTTGAACTTGCTGTGATTATGTTTCTGGACATGTGTTGAAGGTGGGCAAACTAGAGAAAGTCTCACAAGGAGCAGTTGCAGTCTTGGAGTAAAAGAGATGCTACTACAAGGGTGGTAGCAGTGGGGAGGGAGAGAAACCGACAGATTTCAGAGGCTTGTGGGGAAGACTAAATGAATAGGAGCTGGTGATTGACGTGAGCTGGAAGTGAAGGGGAGGAGAGGGCAATGATCGTTACTGGGGGTTAGCAGTGTCACTGCCATAGTGGTCAGAGTGGGAAGTGGTGGAAGGGTTAGGCGTCTGGACACACTAGTCTGGGTGCCTGGGAGACCTTTAAATGGAGAGGTCAGGAGGCAGGCAGATGTCTGGTTGGAGACCAGGGGAAGGGCGTTACCAACATAGAAACAATATCTGGGCACAGAAGGACACCCAGGAGGACTCGAGAGGGACAAAAACAGGAGACCTGGGTTACGGGTTTCAGGGCTGAAGCCGACCCTCATATCCAACGGGAAATAAACAAACACTATCCGCTCACGTGCGTCAGAAATGAGATTGAGTAAATGAGTTAAGAGAGAACTTCTGAGCAGTCTGCATGTGGATGACAGGAGAGTCATCCTCCTGTTCATCTCCTTCCCCTTCCTTGTGGCTGGGGGACCCCAGGGGGAGCCCCGCAGGCTGAGACAGCGGACCCGAGCAGGGTGATCACTGGGACCCTGAGTCAGACTTCAGGCCAGCTTCGGTCCAGCCGCAGGTCTGCTCTGGCCCGCGAGGAAGCCCTCCGTCCCTGAGGCCGTGGGGGCGGCAAGGTGGTGCAGGGACAGAGCACGCCTCTGTTCTCGCACGCACGCGCGCACGCACACACACACACACACACAACTACAAGGTCTGCAGCACGGCCAGTGCCAGCAACCATGGAGAACATGGGCTTAAACAAATTTTCTCTGAGGGGAGCGATGGGGAGAAAGGATAGTTAGGGTGTTTGGGAAAGTCACGTACACACTGCTACATTTAAAATGGATAACCAACAAGGACTCACTGTATATCACAGGGAACTCTGTTCAGTGTTTTGTGGCACCCTGGATGGGAGGGGAATTTGGGGGAGAATGGATACATGTATATGTATGGCTGAGTACCTTTTCTGTCCACCTGAAACTATTACATCATTGTTAATCATCTATATATCCCCAATATAAAGTTAAAAGTTAAAAGAAATGTCTGAAGCTTCCCAGATGGCACTCGTGGTAAAGAAGCTGCCTTCCAGTGCAGGAAGCATAAAAGACAAGGGTTCTGTATCTGGTTTAGGAAGATCTCCTGGAGAAGGAGATGGAAACCCACTCCAATACCCTTGCCTGGAGAGTCCCATGAGCAGAGGAGCCTGGTGGGTTATCGTCCAGGAGGTCACAAAGAGTCGGTCACAACTGAAGTGACTTAGCACACACACAAAAATGTCTACTCTAACTTAGTAGAGAAGTGATAGATATTTTAAAGTTCGTCATCTCTGAAACAATACAGCTCTAAACAACGTAGTTGAATATAAACTGTATACACATGAGTTAACACTGATGTACAAAATACTCCCCCCACAACTTGTCCTCTGACCCAGCGTGTCCCTGCCCTCCCCCTGCCCTGCCAATTACCTGCAGCACACACACTCTAGCTACACACCCCACCTCCTGGGGGACCTGGGGTCCTGGTGCTTTTGATCTCAGCCCTGTTCTGATGAGAAGCAGCTCCAGGAACACAAGAAGGGGACTCCTTCTCCCCTTTGGCCCAGACAGAGAAACACAGAAGAAAGAAACCTCTCCTTTTAAAGATTCTTTTCCTCCTTCCTTCTGCCTCTCATCTTTTCCTCTTTCACTTCTTCTTTTGAAGGAGGCGCAAACTTACAGTGCTATCATCTGAACACCTTCTCCTTCCAAATTCACCCCTGGTTTTACGTATGATATACATATCTCCCCCTGGAGGAGGCTGGGGAGCATCCCTCACTGTTTTACCAGCTATGATTTAGGATTACTGCCTAAAACCAGCAGAGCCTGTTGAGAAACAGAACTGGGTCCCTTCACAGGTGAAGATAAGCAAGTTATTTTTGCTCCTGTTTTGAACGACCTAAACATTGAAAATGTTAGACTATGCTGCAATGATTTTAAAACATCTTTCTTCAGACTTGACATCCTTCACTATCAAACTTAGTGTGGTAAAAATTTCAAACTGTAGTGTTAACCCACTCTATAGGATTATAGTGTGCTAATTAATGGGCTGTAACACAGTCTCTACTAACTGCCCTCTTATTCATGTGTTACAAGAAGCCATGAATAGAGTGAATTAAATAAATGGAAAAACATTCTATTTTTACAGTTGTTTGTCTTTTCACATGGGGCAGAATCGGATCTTTATCAGCTGCTGAATAGCTTAAAGTGGTGTGTGGCCTCTGTGGATTTCTCCCCCGCTAAGGTGGACTTGATACATCTTACTGTGGTCACTGCTTTATGGTCAGAGTGCTCACCAGTTAGGGAGCTGGAGGAGCCTCAGCTGCCGGTTCAGGGTGCTGCTGTGCACATGTGCTCTGGGGAACAGCTCCACGGCACATCCTTGGGTGATGTCACAGGATTCAAGCCAGAAAGAGAAAGGAGACAAACTCTTACCATTATCATTTCCCTGCTTGATCTCCTCTGCCGTCCGATCTATCAGCACGTACAAGGACCAGACCACGCAGGTGATGGCGATGACATGGAAAGTGACAGAGCAGAAGATTTTCCTCCTTTCGCTTGCGGTCATCTGCAGTTTCTCCCACTGCAATCACAAACCAATAACACACAACTGAGTCTCCAACCAGGAAATTGTGCTCCCCATTTACATCCCAGGCCTAGGTCGTGAATGGAGAGAAACCATTATATAGTTGCCATTTTAGATGACACTAAAATATTCAAACAAGTCTTCAGGTTTGAAAAGATCTACAATCATAAACTGTGGAGTTATAACTTAAAAAGTACATAGTAAAACAAAAACAAAAATATTTTCTTATTCTCCAAATAAGTAGTTCCTTGTAGTTTCCTTTTCTGGGGAGAAGGAAAGGGGACAGTTTTAATATTATACAATTTTCAAAAACATTTCGGTTCAGGTTCCTACATATGACTTCTCTGTGGCCCTAGGTTATAAGCAGTCATACATAGTCTCCCCTTGGATTAGTTCATACCCTGACACAGTGTTGCATTCTCTTTTTTAAATTGGAGTATGGTTGCTTTACAATGTTGTTAGTTTCTGCTGCACAAGGAAGTGCATCAGTTGTATGTACACATAGATCGCCTCCCTCTGGGACCTCTCTCCCCTACCGCGTCTCATCCCACCCCTGCGGGTCATCATGGAGCACTGAGTTGAGCTCCCTGTGCTGCATAGCAGCTCCCCACTAGCTGTTTGACACATGGTAGCGTGTATGTGCCAGTTCCAGTCTCCCAATCCACCCCACCCTGCCACCATGCCCGCAGCTCTGTCCTGTGCGTCTGGGTCTCCATTCCTGCCCTGCATGTGGGCTCATCTGTACCCTTTTTCTAGATTCCACATATACCCCAATGTTCATTGTAGCACTGTTTACAATGGCCAGGACATGAAGCAAGCTAAATGTCCACAGACAGATGAATGGATAAAGAAGATGTGGCACCTCATCTATGCAATGAAATATTACTCAGCCATAACAAGGAATTAAACTGGGTCATTTGTACAGACATGGACCTAGAGTCTGTTATACAAAGGGAAGTAAGTTAGAAAGAGAAAAACAAATATCATATATGAATGCATGTGAATGTTGCATTCTTAAGTGTGTAAATTTACCATTTGAATGGCTGAATTTTATCTGTGAGAGAGTCAACCTCTATCACAACTCTCCTCCTAGAAGACATATTTTATCCTCCAAGCAATGGAGGAAAGTCAGCTGGAGCCCCTTGCAGGGCAGTCTTGCTTTTCTGCTGCCACCATCGTCACAGTCGCTGTCCCTGAGGGGCACTCCTCAGAAAGTCGGGGGCCGTCTCTTAGTCGTCGAGAGGAGGAGGGCTGCCACTTTTACAGCAGGAAGGAAGTCAAGGTGTATATGAGGGAACATGTCCATGATTTATTTTGAAGTACCAGGCTGTCAGATGACATTTTTACTATCAAACAACATTTTAATGCCTTGACAGTTACAGTATCACTTCATTACCATGTTAGGCTTTGATCTTTACTTTTCTTCACATATTTCTATAAGAAAATCAAATCATTATGATCTTATTAGATCATGATTTTTTTTTCAGCAACTCATGATTGTTTGCATTGTTTTTAAAAAACTGAAGTAGAGTTGATTTACATTGTTGTGTTAGTTATAAGCAAACTAATTCATATATATATATGTATAATATCTCTCTCTATATATATACATATTAATATACTTTTTCAGATTCTTCCCATTATAGGTTATTACAAGATATTGAGTATAGTTCCCTGTACTATACAGTAAGTCCTTGTTGATTATTTCTTGTACATATAGTAGTATATATATGTTACTGCAAAACTCCTAATTTATTCTCACCTCCTCTTTCCTCTTTGGTAACTATAAAATTAATTTCTATGTTTATGAGTCTATTTCTGTTTCATTACTAGGTTCATTTGTATAATTTTTTAGATACCACATATAAGTGATATCATATGGTATTTATCTTTTTCTGACTTCACTTAGTATGATAAATCTAGTTCCATTTGTGTTACTGCAAATGGCATTATGTTCTTTTTATGGCTGAGCAGTATTCCATGTATACAGAATATTTATATATATATTTATGTAACATCTTTATTCATCTTTCTGTTGATGGGCATTTAGGTTGTTTCCATATCTTGGCTATTGCAAATAGTGCTGCTATGAATCTTTACATTTTTTATTTATTATGCTCTTGCTAAAGCAGAATCCTTAGACCTTCACAGTCCCACTCCTTGCCCAGCCCACCTTGCACGTCATAGAGCCCCAGAAAGCCCTGAATCTGCCACCAGCTCTGAGACACGAGTGAGCCTCAGTCTCTCCGGGCCCAGGCGACTCATCCCCTGAGGCAGAGAGGGGTGGTGAGACATGATCCTCTCATTTTCCTTTACGAACAGACTCAGCCCTCGAGGGCTGGTACCATGCTAGGTAAAGCTGCTTTCCCACCTTCCTGACAGAGGTGACATGGACTGTTGCTCACGAGTGAGATGTGAGTGGCTATCTACTGGGATGCTGAGTTTTTGCCCTCCTGACACAGGAATTGCCCCTTTCTCCTTCATTTTCTTTTCTTTGCTGCCTGGAATTCCCAATTAATGGTAGAAGTCCTAATAGTCATCTTGCAACCTTGAGGAAAACTCTTAAGAATTAGAGAGACCTCAGCCCATCAGCCACAGCTCACCTCTGGCCGCCACGCATATGTGAGGGAAATAAAGACCTGTCCTAGTCACTACTTCTCAGGGCCCTGCTCCTCACTGTCAAGTGCAGTTCCTGATAGAAGCAAATGAAACCTCCTGACTTCCCTTCCAGTCTGAACGTCAATGTCATATGACATGTTTGCGACCACATGGACTGTAGCCCGCCAGGCTCCTCTGTCCATGGGACATAGGATTTTCCAGGCAAGAATACTGGAGTGAGTTGCCATTTCCTTCTCCAGGGGAATCTTCCCAAGCCCGGGACTGAACCGAAGTCTTCCGCATCTCAGTCAGATTCTTTACAACTCAGACACCTGGGAAGCCCATTCCTCTCTTACTGGCCAGTTAGTCATCACAGCATTTCCCAATCAGGGTCTGTTAGAGCCAGTTAACCTAATCTTGGACTCCTTCTCATCAAACTATATTTTCTTTATTATTCTAAGTAAGTAATGGAGAAATCTTAGTAACGAAACTAGGGGAAAACCAATGCTTCAATCTATCTATAGAATTTATTTTTAATTAATCAACATCAAAATGAGAAGACTTCAGGGCTTTTTATCACTTCACATCACAGGTGTGAAAGATTGTTTTTGAAATTTCATTGTTATTTTATTGATTTATTGTGATATTAATCTAAATACTGTGTGATTATGGACTAGAACGGAGAAGGCAATGGCACCCCACTCCAGTACTCTTGCCTGAAAAATCCCACGGACGGAGGAGCCTGGTGGGCTGCAGTCCATGGGGTCGCCAAGAGTTTGACACGACTAAGCGACTTCACTTTCACTTTTCACTTTCACGCATTGGAGAAGGAAATGGCAACCCACTCCAGTGTTCTTGCCTGGAGAATCCCAGGGACGGGGGAGCCTGGTGGGCTGCTGTCTATGGGGTCGCATAGAGTCGGACACGACTGAAGCGACTTAGCAGCAGCAGTACCAGCGTGGACGTTATTCATTTGGCAACAGCATTTCGTGATTTAATAACTATTTCTTGGTGCCTCAGTGCAGGATGGTGCACGAGGGCAACTTTACATGTTCAAATTTCCTAAATGTTTCAAGTGTTCCAGTACCTTCAGTAACAAAATATTCATAACAAATCAACCCTCCGTTTTAAAGTTGGCTTTGAGTGGGGGGAAAAAACCACTTAAAAAGTGGGTCTTTTTTTTAACCTAAAGAGCGTTTTGATGAAGTGGTTGAAACGCATTCTTCAAAACTAATCAGCCTTAATAGAAAAATATCAGAGGGCTGACAGATATAAACCAAACTCCTTTTAATTCTAGACAATAGTAGCTCTGAAGCTGTCACTTCCTAGTCTCAGCAGCGTTTTAAGAAGTGGAGTGTAAAAAGACCATCAAACGTTGCTATTAGACTTTCCTTTATAAAGCCTCACAGGGACCACCCAGGAATTCACCAGCAGCACATAACTAAACGCGATACCACGGCGCCCTCTTCCCGACAGTCACGTCACTGCACGTGGTACCCAGCTCAAGGCATCAGCAGAAATTTAATCCATTTCATGAAATGTTCATCCATCCACATCTTTGAATTTTCAAGTATGTATGTATGTATGTATAAAGACTGAATACGTTTTTGAAGCTGCCACAGTGAGAAGTGGATCAAGAAGGCAAGGACAGAAATCTTATGTTAACAAACTTGTCACGAAAGGGCAAATACTAATTTATTTTTTAAGGAGCTGAAATTCAATATCAATTCACAAAAGATTTGACAGCAAAGGGCCAATATGCACAAATGCACATAGCATCAGAGCTCCCCCTCTCAACTTAATAAGATTTATGTGTTTATGCCCACAGACCACGTGTCCAGTGTGGGACCCACGTCCCCGCCCCACCCTGGAAGATTAAGAGACGCCTTCTCGGTGCTCAGTTTTAAGGAGACACGTCTCTCCAGGGCGTCTCAGGAGAGCAGGAAGAAGTTACCAGAAACAGGCGGGAGGGGAGCCCGCATATTCTGTCCAGTACCCAGGGTTCTTTTCCGGCAAGTCCGTGCCCTCCTCGGTCCATGCACTTTACTTCACCTGCAAAATCAGCTGCGCAGTCTTAGCGCCTCAGACCTCGCTTCCCTTTATAGGATCCCTGGGTCTCTGGCACCTGTTCCACTGTCCTTAGCCTTTGGTCCCTTATCCAGAGCCTTCAACAACAGAAAGAATTGAACAGAACCCCTTTGTTCAACTTAGAAATACGCAATTAGATTATTCTGAAAAGATTTCCAAATTGGAGTTTAAATTGATGCAGACACATCTTCTGTAAAACTCTCCGTTTGTTTTAGCGAGATGAAACTGAGCGTTTCCTAATTTAAATCACTTGTATTTTCATTCTGTCCTAATATATAAATTAAAACAAAACAAAACAAAACACTGCCTAATCAGAGTGTTTTTAAAAATTGTGTACCAGTGAAAAATAAGGGCAGCTTATTTGTATGATATCAACATACACGAGATGGGGGCTACTTTATTAAGTCCTTTTTTTTTTTTTTTAAAATTCCTAGACAGCCCCGCTGCTTTTTTCAGGTTTCCTAATGGCAATAGGAACCAGAATTTCAGCGTCTGTGTCATGATAAAGCAAAAGCCACCACCAGAGGGCGTGGGTACACCAAGCTCCCGGTTCCAAGGTGATTTTCCAGGGTCACCAAAGATTCCAGAGTCCCCACCAGTTGCTGGCAGGCTCTTTTCGGTCATTTCAGCAACCCAGACTAAATGCAAAGGCACATTTTAGCTCTTTAAAAATTTCCGACCCTGCTTATCCTGTTATGGTGAAATTTTACCACGCCCGAATGAAAATAATATTTGGAAGAGCAGGTTTAGTTTGTTACATTATCTACACGCCCAGTGGGCCTCCCTCCTGGCTCAGTGGTAGGTAAACAATCTGCCTGCCGATGCAGGAGATGGGAGTTTAATCCCTGGGTCAGGAAGATCCCTTGGAAAGGAAATGGCAATCCCACGGACAAAGGAGCCTGGCAGACTACAGTCCATGGGGTCGCAAAAGAGTCAGACGCAACTTAGCAACCAAGCACCACCACCAACAGCACACCCAGTGTGACACATTGTGCCTGACGGTCTGGAACTTGCAGGAAGTCTGGGGCTAAAAGACTGACCAACTGGTCTAGGACAGTAGTTCTTTTTTAAAATTTTTAGTTGTTTTTTAAAAAATTGAAGTATAGTTGATTTACAATGTTGTGTTAATATCTGTTATATAGCAAAGTGATTCAGTAATGCACACACATATATATTCTTTTAAAAAATTTCTTTTCTATTACAGTTTATCATAGACTATTGAATATGGTTCTTGGTGCTATATAGTAGGACCTTCTTCTTTATCCATGGGACAGTGGTTTTTAAAGAGATTCTTCATGTGCATCACCATCAGCGTGGAACTTGGTCATTGCTACATTAATCAAAGAAGGAGGCCATTTGGCTGAGGTGGTTCAGTGCCCCAGTGCCCAAGTAAACCAACCAAAATCTAAGCTTCTAAATGCCTCAAAGTTGGAAAATAGAAACTTAAGTATGACTAATCCCAATCGGCCAGCTCGGCTTTAACCACGAGGCAGTCCCTAATCTTCTTGCTTGGCTTCTGCACTCTCTTCTGCAGCTCCTGTGGGTGGCGTCTCCTAACCACTTCCGGTGTGGTGCTGCCCAATTCAAATGAAATTTTGTTCCAATGAATTCTTAAAACTTTAAATAATATTATTAGAAATATAGAAATGAAATGTTTGCAGTTGGTATTTCACCTGGCCTTCAGGTGAGTCTGCGATTGTGGATTTCATTCTGTCTGCCCTCTAATGGAGGAAGAATAGAGGCTTATGGAAGCTTCCTGATGGGAGAGACTGACTGAGGGGGAAACTGGGTCTTGTTCTGATGGGCAGGGCCATGCTCAGTAAGTCTTTAATCCAATTTTTTGCTGATGAGTGGGGCTGTGTTCTCTCCCCATTGTTTGATCTGAGACCAAAATATGGTGGAGGTAATGAAGATTACGGTGACCTCCTCCAAAACGTCCTGTGCACATACTGCTATACTCAGTGTCCCAAATCCTGCAGCAGGCCACAGGAAACCCACACCTCTGCCAGAGACTCCTGGACACTCACAGGCAAGTCTGGGTCACTTTTTTGTGGGGTCACTGTTCCTTGGAGTCATTGACCTGGAAAAAGTCAGTTTCCATTCCAATCCCAAAGGGCAATGGCAAAGAATGTTCAAGCTAATGCACAATTGCACTCATCTCATATGCTAGCAAAGTAATGCTCAAAATTTTTGAAGCCAGGCTTCAGCAGTATGTGAACTGTGAACTTCCAGATATTTAAGCTGAATTTAGAAAAGGCAGAGGAACTAGAGGTCAAATTGCCAACATCCGTTGGATCATAGGCAAGCGAATTCCAGAAAAACATCTGCTTCTGCTTTATTGATTATGCCAAAGCCTTTGACTGTGTAGATCACAATAAACTGTGGAAAATTCTTCAAGAGATGTGAATACCAGACCAACTGACCTGCCTCCTGAGAAATTTGTATGCAGGTCAAGAAACAATCATTAGAACAGGAGACAGACCAACAGACTGGTTCCAAATAGGGAAAAGAGTAAGTCAAGGCTGTATTATTGTCACTCTTTTTTTAACTTATATGCAGAGTACCTCATGAGAAATGCTGGGCTGGATGAAGCACAAGCTGAACTCAATATTAATGGGAGAAATATAAATAACCTCAGATACGCAGATGACACCACCCTTATGGCAGAAAGTGAAGAACTAAAGAGCCTCTTGATGAAAGAGGAGAGTGAAAAAGTTGGCTTAAAACTCAACATTCAAAAAACAAAGATCATGGCATCTGGTCCCATCACTTCATGGCAAATAGATGGGAAAACAATGGAAACAGTGAGAGACTTTATTTTATTGGGCTCCAAAATTACTGCAGATGGTGACTGCAGCCATGAAATTAATAGAGGCTATCTCCTTGGAAGAAAAGTTATGCCAACCTAGACAGCATATTAAAAAGCAGAGACATTACCTTGCTGACAAAGGTCCATCTAGTCAAAGCTATGGTTTTTGAAGAGGTCATGTATGGATGTGAAAGTTGGACTATAAAGAAAGCTGAGCGCAAAAGAATTGATGCTTTTGAACTGTGGTGTTGGAGAAGACTCTTGAGAGTCCCTTGGACTGCAAGGATATCAAACCCTGAAGGAAATCAATCCTGAATATTCATTGGAAGGACGAATGCTGAAGCTGAAACTCCAATACTCTGGCCACCTGATGAGAAGAACTGACTCATTGGAAAAGACCCTGATGCTGGGAAAGATTGAAAGCAGGAGAAGAAGGGGATGACAGAGGATGAGATGGTTGGATGGCATCACTGACTCAATGGACATGGGTTTAAGCAAGCTCCAGGAGTTGGTGATGGACAGGAAAGTGAAGTGTGCCACAGTCCGTGGGGTCACAAAGAGTCGGACATGACTGAGTGACTGAACTGACTGATCTTTCATGCATGGTCCTGAGAGATTCAATTCCTAGGTAGGTTGATAAGAAGTCCAGCATTCCTGAGAAGGAGAAAGGGGTCCGGAGCTTTTGATAAGGAGAAAGGGGTCTGGGGCTCTCAAGGAGAAGAGGACAAACATTCTTTACTACATTACTTTGTCTTATTCAATATAACAATGTGTCTTGTTTGAGGATATGTTCCTCCTTAACAAGAAACTTCTGAGTAATCCTGTCATCTTAAAATGTATATTATGGGAGTGAGTCTGGAAAGATCTTTCTATTGTTCATCCTAATCTTGTTAATTTAAAATGTATGTTGTGGAAGTGGGTCTGAAAAAAGTATGTAAGGCCTTGATAAGACTAGCTAGGAGGGCATTCTGTGTCACCCTTCTGATGTCTGTGTCAGAACCTTTCTCTGTCCTTTTTCTTACTTTAATAAAACTCTGCTATACAAAAGCTCTTGAATGATCAAACCTGGTTCCTGGTCCTGAAGCTAAATCTTCTTCTTCTGAGATCATGAATCTGACATCGTTCATTGTAAACTATCATCTTGGGGGCTCGTCTGGGATCCTCAGGACAAGGTAAGATCACTCAGAACTCTGGCCTTTCTGCTTTTTCAGTATTCATGTTTTCTGCTTTACTTTACTAACTCCACGGTGTGCTTGTGTGAATGAATGACACATCCCGTGCAAAGCACGTGATGAGCCCTGCTCTGTAGTTTCGCAGTGCCTTGAAATGACTGAAGGCAGCCCCCAAAAGGGGCGCCTTGTCGGGGCTTTGTACTGACCTGCCAATGCCAAGAGACACCCAGTGTCCCTGCGAGGGGAGCAGCCAGAGACGGGCAAAGTGTGTAGACTGAACTTTCCCTTCTCGGTCAGCTTTTCCTGGTCTCTTTGACCATTTAGTAATTTCCTGGGGAATTTCAACTACTAACCTAATCAGTCAGATCATAGATTTTCAAGGGTCTTGTGACCCATGCTGTTACTGTGTACTTTTACTTAGACCCCACTTAGCCTTGCTAGACTAGGCAAGCCTTGCTAGAAAGTTACAGGAGCACGTTTGGGAGCGAGGCAGAACTCTAGTTCCAGGAATGTCTCTCAGGCTAGAGGTCACTCTCTTGACTGCCTGCCTCAGGGGCCAGCGACCTGAAAGTGAGTCTTTGTCACGGCTGTGCCTTTGATCGATGTGGATAGGAGCACTGCTGGTGACCATGAGGTTTTTGAAGACACAGATCAGGAACTGTGGGATCTGGTCAGATTAGAAGTGCAATGGGCTTCTTCCTTTGGTAGCGCTAGCTCTTAGCAGACCAGAGAAGGCTCTCTGATGGCTTCTGTCTCAACTCCTTAGATATTTCTTTTGTGAAGCTGTGGAAATGAACTTGAACGATTAGCCCTAGTAGCTTGAGGACAAAAGTCACTTTCTTCGCTGGCCAACCATCCACACCTCTTTAGGTATCACATATACTGGTGTGGTGACACTCAGAAGGGACATCTTGGTCCTTGTTCATCCTCTTATGACTCACGGCTTCTACAGCAGTCAGGACTGTACTCGGGAATGTGCACGGGCACGTGAAAGACGGATGCTCCCCCTGATAGTACTAGCTTGGGAGGCGTTCCAAAAAGTCACTCTGCTCCACCCCGAGTGGCACCAGAGGAAAAGGGCAAATCAAACAAAGGTGTTGGTGGTAAGGAACTAAGTCAATCTGAAGTGCTGTCAGGTCCGTCCCTGGTGCATCTCCACCCCACCTTGGTGGTAGAACCGGGAGGGATGAATGAGTATGGTGCCTGCACTGGTAAGGGACAGACTGTCTGACCAGGGAAGGAAAGCTTTGGTGGAGAGTCTGTCTACACCCCCACCTAGAGTAGGGAGGGACACTTTAGGTGGATGCCGCTTTTTTCTCTTACAGNTAGGTGGATGCCGCTTTTTTCTCTCTTACAGATGGGACCTAGCAGTTCCAAAGCCACTCTTAAAAAAAAAAAAAAAAAAAAAAAATGCTAGGACAAGTTTGATCCCAGGAGTTTAAAAAGACATTCCTGATCTTCTGTGATACAGAATGGCAACAGTATCTTTTGGAAGACGGGAAATGCTGACCTGTTGAAGGATCTCAGTTATTACTGTTTTACAACTGGACCAGGTCTGTAGAAAATAAGGGAAATAGATAGAAGTGCCTTTTGAATTGTTCTTTATTTCTCTGTGAGACATGTCAGACTTATGTCCTAAGGGTACAGATATGGGTGTGAAACCTTCAGCTCCCTCCCATTCTCTAACTTTGCCTCTTTATCTGGGCGTCCCAACTGAACAGGCTGAAATTCAGGGCACCCTTATAGGAGGAGTTGCCTCAGTCTTGGTAAAATTTCAAACAGTCCCAATTGCAGTCGAGACTATTTAGAGGATCCAAAAAGTACATAGAAGTCTTTACAGGACTAAATTTACCTTATGACTTTACTTGGTGAGATGGAATATATGTCTTGGAACAGACACTGACTCCTGGCTCAAAAACTTGAGTTTTGGAGAAAGCTACTACTTTTGGCAGTGGTCACAGGACTGGAAAAGGTCAATTTTCATTCCAATACCAAAGAAAGGCAATGCCAAAGAATTCTCAAAGTACTGCACAATTGCACTCATCTCACATGCTAGTAAAGTAATGCTCAAAATTCTCCAAGCCAGGCTTCAGCAATACGTGAACCATGAATTCCCTGATGTTCAAGCTGGTTTTAGAAAAGGCAGAGGAACCAGAGATCAAATTGCCAACATCCTCTGGATCATGGAAAAAGCAAGAGAGTTCCAGAAAAACATCTATTTCTGCTTTATTGACTATGCCAAAGCCTTTGACTGAGATAGCATATTCAAAAGCAGAGACATTACTTTGCCGACTAAGGTCTGTCTAGTCAAGGCCATGGTTTTTCAGTAGTCATGTATGGATGTGAGAGTTGGACTGTGAAGAAGGCTGAGCGCCGAAGAATTGATGCTTTTGAAGTGTGGTGTTGGAGAAGACTCTTGAGAGTCCCTTGGACTGCAAGGAGTTCCAACCAGTCCATTCTGAAGGAGATCAGCCCTGGGATTTCTTTGGAAGGAATGATGCTAAAGCTGAAATTCCAGTACTTTGGCCACCTCATGTGAAGAGTTGACTCACTGGAAAAGACTTTGATGCTGGGAGGGTTTGGGGGCAGGAGGAGAGGGAGACGACAGAGGATGAGATGGCTGGATGGCATCACTGACTTAATGGATGTGAGTCTGAGTGAACTCCAGGAGTTGGTGATGGACAGGGAGGCCTGGTGTGCTGCGATTCATGGGGTCGCAAAGAGTCGGACATGACTCAGCGACTGAACTGAACTGAACTGAACTGAAGCATACACAGTTAGCAACTTGTTAAGTCCTCAAGTAAATCAGGGATGCTTAGCTGGTTCATGAAACAAAATTTCTTCCCGTTCACAGATGTCTAATTAGGACTATAGTGGGGTTTACAGAATTATAATGATTTATAAATTCCTTGAAATGTAATTAACTCACCTTCCACTGTCTTTGTTTTCTACTCTGTCCACTCCACTCATTTATGTCACTGCTTGGTGCCTATGGGCTGCTGAATTTGTGACTCTTGAAATGGTAGCATCAGTAAGCAGAATTTTTCAGTGGGATAGAAGCCACAATGCGCAAAATACATCTAGAGATTTCAGGATCTTGAAAAGAGCTGTTGATCTCAGAAGCCAGCATGAGAGGCATCAGAAAGAAGATCCAGATCATAGTATTCTTTGGCCAGAAGGAGTTTATTAGGAAACTGGTATGTGGGAATATTAATCTTACAGGTGTAAACAATCTAAAATTATTTTTGCAAGTAAATCTGAGGCTTCTAAAATATTTGTAAAAAACAGGTTAGTCATATTCAGCTGACTTGATCACAATAAAAATTTTCTCTCTATAAAATGTATGTATATTGCATATTCAACATATCTAAATATATATGAACCTCATATTACATGAAGCAAGTTTTTTATAAGCCTTTTCCTGATTTCCTATTGTTTCAAGAAGTTCTTGAAAGATGGAATTACTAAAAGTTTTGAGCAAGGCATTTGTAATACAGAAAACAATTTGCTGAGTGAAATCATCCACCAGGGGGAGCAACAATATCACGCATGAAGGTGATTTGGGACAAAAGTAAAGAAGAAAGGGAGGCATGCTTGTGTGATAGGTCTCTTTAGAGGGGAGACACACTATGTGGTTCTAAGGTAGTGTGCGCTGGAATGGCTCCAGTTAACAGCTAAAAGGTAACTCCTGGGCTGTCTGGGTCCATATGTGGGGGCAAGATCTAGGAATCTGCATTCTTAATAAGCACTCCAAGTGATCTTCATGACTGAAACTTTTCTGAGGAACAACAACCTCCCCCGACCCCTGCCACACACACACATACATAGTTCCTACCCACATCTGAGTTGGTTAACATGTCATCTATTGAAGGCGTATACAAATTACTTAAGGAACTAATAGATGAGTTGCTTTACAAATTTACTTTAAAAATATTTAACCAATACTTGGTTGTATGTTTCTCTTGAAGATTATGGTGAAAATACATGGGGTGTTCTGGTAGCACTTTGAGTGTGTTCCTGCTTCAGCCATGTTGAACCAGTGGGGAAATCTGGGGCTGTGTGTCCAGGGAATACTTTATTATGGGCTGAGACTTGAAAACAAGAGGGACTCCATCTCACAGGATGGCACGTTACCTCTTCCCCACAGATTCAAGCCCTTGCCGGGGACTCTGAAACTTGCCCTGCTGTTTACAGTGTTCCACGAGGGGTCTACATAGGCCAGGCACCAAGTTGTGCCTAAATGATCATAGCTTTGCTCTTGAGGAGAAATTGCCTGTGTGCTAAGCAGAGCCGGAGACTAGGAAATTAAGAGACTTAAAAAAAATTAGATGAGATGGTGTATTAAAAAGTAAAGACATCACTTTGCTGACAAAGGCCCATATAGTCAAGGCCATGATCTTTTCAGTATTCATGTGTGCATGTGAGGGTTGGACTATAACGAAAGCTGAGCACCGAAGAATTGATGCTTTTGAACTGTGGTGTTGGAGAAGACTCTTGAGAGTCCCTTGGACTGAAGGAGATCCAACCAGTCCATCCTAAAGGAGATCAACCCTGAGTATCATTGGAAGGACTGATGCTGAAGCTGAAACTCCAATACTTTGGCCCCCTGATGCAAAGAGCTGGCTCACTGGAAAAGACCCTGATGCTGGGAAGATTGAAGGCAGGAGGAGAAGGGGACGACAGAGGATGAGATGGTTGGATGACATCACTGATGCAATGGACATGTGCTTGGGCAAACTCTGGGAGACGTGAGGGACAGGGAGGGCTGGCGTGCTGCAGTCTATCATGTCACAGAGTTGGACACAACTTGGTGACTGAACAACAAAAACAACAGCAGAAACAACAAAAGACCTAGTTTTGAATTTGATATTATTATTATTATTATTATTATTTATTTTATAAATAAAATAGATTAACAACAAAGACCTACCATAGCACAGAGAACCGTGCTCAATATCTTGTAACAAACCTATAAGGGGAAAGAATCTGAAAAAGAATATAGATATATATATACACACACATATAATTGAATCACTTTGCTGTACATTTGAAATATTGTAACTCAATTATATTTCAATAAAACATATATATGTATATATATATATATTTATCTATCTATCTATATATATATAGATAATGTAGCTTGTTGTTGTTGAGTTGCTAAGTCATCTAACTCTTTTGTGATCCCACGGACTATAGTGCACCAGGTTCCTCTTCCCATGGGATTTTCCTGGCAAGAATTTTGGATTGGGCCACTATTTCCTTCTCCAGAGAATCTTCCCGACCTAGGGATTGAACCTGCATCTCCTGCACTGACAGGTAGATTCTTGACCACTGAGCCACCTGGTCTGCCCAGAAATACCCTTCATTTCATAGATGAAGAAACGGGCCTGGAGAACTGAGTTCATTTGCCCATGGAAAAGTATTAAATGCCTTATTGAGTAGTAGTTTTTTTTTCCTTCAGGAGCTAATTATTGAAGCATCACAAGGTATCAGATATTTATTCTAGGTGCCAGGGAACAAGGTAGACAAGGCCACTGATTTTATGAAGGTTACATAAATGTCATAATTGTGGAATATTTTGTATGTTTTGGAACAGAGGATTGTATAACTGCCCATTAGTCAGATATAACGCGCTTTTTTTCGTAAGCACTTCTGTCCCAACTGTCTTCAACTGTGTATTTATGTGCAAGTGTGTGTTTTCTGTACTATTGTTCTAAAACATTTTTTTTGGGTGGCAGCAAAGAAGGAGAGAAGTTCCTCTCCAGAATTGCTGTTGCAGAGGATTGCCAGCCCAGCTCTACGGACAGCCCATTGTCAGTGCTTGTTTTCATGTATGAATGTTGTATATAATGCGATTGGGTTGAGTTTCGCTGTCTTTGTTTTCATTGCTGTTGCTTTTAGTCTGAGATAGTCACATACCAAGTTGAGATACATCAGATATATACAGCAGTCAAAGAAGTTTTAATCTCTCAGATTTTGGATATAATAATACAAGTAAAGCAAATAGTGTTTTCAACAATATGTTTCAAAATCAGCTTTATCAGTACTTTGACATCAAGCATAATTAATTGGCTCAATATATTACCTTTGAATTTGCTTTGACATTTTAGAGACTCAGCTTTTGCTAAGAATTTTGTCCTAAAACTGAAGACTTATTAAACAGAAGAGCTCTTTGGCCTTTCCAGGGGTATAGACACATCTCAGAGGTATTGTAGATTTGGTTCCAAACCATCACAATTAAGTGAATATGCAATACGGAGTCACACAAGTTTTTCTGCTTCCTACTGCTTACCGAAGGTATGTTCACACTATATTGCAGTCTATTATGTGTGTGATAGCATTACATCTAAGAAGTAATGCACATACTTGAATTAGATAATACATTGTTCCTAAGAGTGCTAATCATCTTCTGAGGCTTCAGTGAGTTTTAATTTTTCCACAATAGTTACATCAAAGATCACGATCATGACGGGACTATAATAATAATGAAAAATTGTGAAATGCTATGAGAATTTCCAAAATGTGACACAGTGACAGGAAGTGAGCAAATGCTGTTGGAAAAATGCATTTTTTTTTTCCAACACAGGGTTGCTACAGTCTGCCAATTTGTAAAAAAAGCAATATCTTTAATGTACCATTAAATGAAACACAATAAAATGGTTTCCCTATGTGTAAATTCCTTAAATTGCATGTGAGCTGTGTGTATTTCCTTTTTCTGGGAAGAAGTCAGTAATTTGCATTGATTCTCAAAGAAGTCTGAGGCACTTTCTGAATTAAAACCGCTTGCTTTAAAACTGCTCCCTCTTGAATTGGTTTAATATCACTGGGCACATCCACTTCGTACAAAATAAGGAAGCCCTGGATGAGGGAAGGGTGAGGTATACGAAATCTCTACAGACTGGAACCGAAACTTGTGGTCTGGGGATTTGACAAATTTGGGAAACAAAGAATAACTCTGCAACCACAGCTGGCCAGATTTCCTCATCTGCAGAACCTAGAATGGGGAGCAATCCCAAATGCTGCTTCTTAGCCTCCTGGGAAGGGGTTGGGAAAGAACATGTGATGCTTGCTCCTATTGTCATGGAGATGTTCATATAAGCTCTGTGTAAGAAAGGCAACTCTTTCCCTTTTAGCCCCACATCTAGTTTTCCTTCTTTTACACAGAAATTGCTTTGACCAGGCAAAGATTTTGGGTAGATGAGCATCTCATTTCAGTTCCAAGGACACCAGAATGCTTTGTTCAGGTCCTTGCCAAGTTGTTGGCTTCCTGCATGATCCCTTAGGTCTGACTGCAGTCTGTGTGTAATTTCTTAGGATACATGTGAAAATTGTTCACATTCTAGAACAGATTTCATTTTTCTTTCTGGAGCTTAAGAGTGAGAAGTGAATATGAAAAGAGCTCTTACTCAAAAGTTCTTATGTAATGTGGTGGTTTAGTTACTAAGGCATGTCTGACTCTTTGCAACCCCATGAACTGTAGCCCACCAGCTTCCTCTGTCCATGGGATTTTCCAGACAAGAATACTGGAATGGGCTGCCATTTCCTTCTCCAGGGGGTCTTCCCCATCCAGGGATTGAATGTGGGTCTCATGAAGAGTCAGACACAACTGAGTGACTTCCCTTTCACTTTTCATTTTCATGAATTGGAGAAGGAAATGGCAACCCACTCCAGTGTTCTTGCCTGGAGAATCCCAGGGACGGGGGAGCCTGGTGGGCTGCCGTCTATGGGGTCGCACAGAGTCGGACACGACTGGAGTGACTTAGCAGCAGCAGCAGCTCCTGCATTGCTGGTGGATTCTTAACCAACTGAGCTACCAGGAAGACCCTTAAGTAATATGTAATAGTCTTATGTAATAGCATGTCATTATTTTCTTTTTTGGAAATCAAATAAAAATGGATTGGTCCTGCTTCTTTTTCTATGTCCTTCATTCCCAGTTATTAAAATTCTGAAAATAAATACCTTTTTGTGCAGCAGATTTGCTAGTCTATTTCTCTAACATCATTGAATCCCTGCAAAGGGATGTGAATTAAATGGTAAGACAATCTAATATAATTCTAATAATTTGTTCTTATAAAAATAATGAAGTGAAGCTCTGTTATCCACATTGAAAAGGAAGGTTTAATAGTCTCATTTAAATACCTGTTCTATCAAGGATCATAAAAGCCTTTTGATGCTTGAATTGAGTGTGATACAAGGAGAAAGAGGACAAGGTGAACTTGGGGTTATGTGACACTTTAGAGGGGTGTGGGGTGGATTTGTCTGAGAAAACTGCAAAGACTCGGTGTGAGCATCAGGTGGGGTGACTGAGTGAGACCAGGTGATGAGCAGCTTTGAGTATCAACCCAGAGCGAGAGGATACAGGGCATCAGACTGACATGGGTGGGCTAGGTCAGACTGACATGGGAGGGCTAATACGCAGGGAGAGGTAGAAAATATTCTAGGATTTCCTTCATGGAATTTGCTGGAAATAAATTTCTTCACGGCTAGCTGGAGTGAAAAACAAGATACACGGGACATCAGTTTGGACCGCTCTCTTTGAGAGAGATGGCAAAGAGTTGCCTGTCCGTCCAAGGAGATGCAGGGATGGAGAGTGTGGGGGAGTGGCCAGAATGATGGAATTCCTCTCCTGCTATGAACTCACCAAATGCCCAGTGTATCTGGGGACCAAAGTCTACAAAATGGCTGATTTTTGAGATCAGGTGTACATGAACTGAAGCGAAATAGCCAGTATGAACAGAGCAGATAGAGAAAATGAGCTGCAGGTAACTGCAGAAAGAAAGCAGGAGGGAGATGAGGATGAAAACCATGGATTTGAAATTTGGGCCAAGTTTAAGCAAATTTTCAAAGGATGATGGGACAGGATTTTAGGGTTTGCAGTTAGCAGAGTTTTACAAAGTTCAATCTTGTGCTGTAAGGAGGATGAATTGAATGGAGGGTGATGACTTAGCAGCCCTTGCTACTCATTTTTCCCCCTCTGGATGGACGGATGGTGCCAATGGTTGGGTCTCATTAACTATGATTTCTACTTTGCAGAACACCAGTTCTCAAGTGGTGAGAAGTTTTTCCTTAGCTTCCTATCTTCAGACTAAAGGCATTTTTTTTTTTATATAACTGCATCATACCCTTCTTACTTCCTTTCCTCTTATTTAAATGGACAAAATGTCCCTTCTGACGTGCCAAGACCCTTCACCCTTTGATTATATTTTTTCCTTTATTTTTAACTTCTCTCTTTGTATACCTTTTCCATTCAGTATGAAAACCTGCTTTTATGTCTCAGATTTTATTTTCCAGTAGTTTATTATTTATATTAACTGCATGTTCATTATAGAAAATGTATAAAATTCAGGAAAGTAAATCAGAAATAGAATCTTTCATAATCTCATCTGCCATGTGTATCCCAATATTGTGAAGAGGTCAATTCTCTTCCAGTTTCTTTTCTTTTCCTTAAAAAAACTTTTTTATTGGAGTATAGTTGACTTACAATGTTATATTAGTTTCAAGTGTACAGCAAGGTGAATCACATATATATATACATAGATACACACACCTGTTTCCTGAGAAACCTGTATGTGGGTCAAGAAGCAACAGTTAAAACTGGACATGGAACAACTGAGTCATTCCGAATATGGAAAGGAGTATGTCAAGGCTATATATTGTCACACAGCTTATTTAATTTATATGCAGAGTACATCATGAGAAACGCTGGGCTGGATGAACCACAAGCTGGAATCAAGATTGCCAGGAGATATCAGTAACCTCAGATATGCAGATGACACCACCCTTATGGCAGAAAGGGAAGAAGAACTAAAGACCCTCTTGATAAAGGTGAAAGAGGAGAGTGACAAAGTTGGCTTAAAGCTCAACATTCAGAAAACTAAGATCATGGCATCTGGTTCCATCACTTCATGGCAAATAGGAAGGCAAACATCTGAAACAGTAACAGACTTTATTTTCTTGGGCTGGATGAAGCATAACCTGGAATCGAGGTTGCCAGGAGAAATATCAACAATCTGAGATATGTAGATGGTATCACTCTAATGGCAGAAAGTGAAGAGGAACTGAAGAAGCTCTCAATGAGGGTGAAAGAGGAGAATGAAAAAGCTTATTTAAAACCCAAAACTCAAAAAAAACCCCAAAACTCAACATTTAAAAAACTAAGATCATGGCATCCAGTCTCATCACTTCAGCACAGATAGATGGAGGAAAAGTGGAAACAGTGACAAATTTTATTGTCTTGGGCTCCAAAATCACATGGGTAGTGACTGCAGCCACAAAATTAAAAGATACTTGCTCCTTGGAAGAAAAGCTATGATGAATCTTGACAATGTATTAAAAAGCAGAGACTCACTTTGCTGAAAAAGGTCTATATAGTCAAGGCTATGGTTTTTCCAGTAGTCATGTATGGATGTGAGAGTGGGACCATAAGGAAGGCTGAGAACCAAAGAACCAGTGCTTTTGAACTGTGGTGCTGAAGGAGACCCTTGAGAGTCCCTTGGACAGCAAGATCAAACCAGTCAATCCTAAAGGAAATCGATCCTGAATATTCATTGTAAAGACTGATGCTAAAGCTGAGGCCACCTGATGTGAAGAGCTGACTTATTCGAAAAGACTCTGATGCTGGGAAAGATTGCAGGCAGGAGGAGAAGGGGGTGGCACAAAGTGAAATGGCTAGATAGCTTCACTGACTCAATGGACGTGAATTTGAGCAAACTCTGGGAGATAGCGGAGATCAGAGAAGCCTGATGTGCTACAGTCCACAGGGTCACAATAAATTGGACATGCTTAGCAGCTGAAGAACAACAACCACTTTTCACATCCTTCTCCCATATAGGTTACTACAGAATATTGAGTTCCCTGTACTATATGGTAGGTCCTTAGTAGTGAACTATTTTATTTTTTAATTGGAGGATAACTGCTTTACAATATTGTTTTAGATTCTGCTGTACAACAATGTGAATCATTTATAACTGAACATATATCACCTCCCTCTTGAGCACCCCACCCATTTAGGTCATCACAGAGCACCAGGTTTAGCTCCCTGTATTATACAGCTGCTTCCCACTAGCTACCTATTTTACACAAGGCAGTGTGTATGTCAATGCCACTCTCTCAGTTGGTCCCCCTCTTTCCCCTCCTTCTGTGTTCACAAGTCCATCCTACAAGTCTGTAGTTTCTTTTAAAACTTTTGTTTCAAAGTCTGATGCCTCTCTCCTGGTTATGTGCTTGCTTCTGGCTGCTGCTGTTTGTTTCTCTGCTGGCTCCTTGTCTCTACCTCTTCCTTCCTCTTGGTCCCCAGGGCTCCACTTTCATCCATATTCTTGTCATACTTTCTCCCTCTTCAGTGATCTGGATCTCCCTCATCTGGACCTGAGGCTTTCATTGCCAGTGGAAGCCATGATGACTGCTTCCTGCACCTTTCTGCATCCAGACTCAGACTCTCTCAGAATTACCTCCTACTCTTGACTAAGCACAGGCATCTCAAACTCATGTGTCCTGCCTGGAGCTCTTATTTATGTCCCCAGATTTGTTTACCTGCATGTATATTCTTCTCCAGTGAATAACCAGGCACTCAAGGCAGAAAGCTGACAGCCATTTCCTACACCTCATCCTTCATCTTCAGCCCTTGCAGTAGTTCAGGAACCAAACCCTACCATATGACTTCCTCTCTGCGCTCTCAGCTAGTGCTGTCCTGAATCATTTTGCTTCCTAGCTTGCATGTTTTATTGTGCTTGCTCACTCATATGAGCAATTCATGTTCACATATCGCTGCAGCACAATCTTGCAAATGCAAGTATATTAATTCCTTATTTAATATCCTAAAATGTCTTTTCATTTCCTTCTGGATAAAGTTGCAATCCTTTAGCAAAGCATCCTGTATTACCTGGCACTTGCTTTCTGTTTAACCTCATCTATTATCTGTCTTAACAAGAATATTAATACTAATGGCTTTATATTGTTAATTCTCACAACTGTTCTGTGATGGATAGCTTATTATTACTTTCATTGTAGGTGGGGATGGGAGATTAAGAAACTTGCCTATGGTCATCCTTCTCTCCAGAAAAGCCAGCTGCTTTCAGCTTGTGAATTATTCATATTCTGTGCATTTAAATGCACCGTTTTCTTACCTAGAATGTCCTCACCTCTCTAGATCTCTCTAGACGTCTCACTGGAGACGTCTAGTCATCATTCATCACCAGTTTTAGTTGCCTCTTCTCATTGGAAGAATTTCATAACCATCCAGCAAACACAATCACTCCTTCTCTGAATGACAGAGGTAGTGTGGGCTACCTAAAATCATACAAGTGGGCATAACATTGATTTAAGTCTGAATCCCAAGGCCACCGGGTAAAAACTGAGACCTTAAACAGTTTATTTAACCTCCGTTGGCCTCAGTTTGTGAGGTCACTTGTGACTCTATTATAAGAACACATATTTCATGTTTCTTGGGAGGGTTACTGGAGGTTAGGTGTATAACAAAGCATGCTCACAGTCAGCAACCAGCAAACTCTGACCGATTATAGAGGCCACTAACTTAATCCATCTTAATGTATCATTACTGTAGATGATCTAGACTCTACCAAATTAACTTAACAGTAATCCAGGAGGACAATTTCCCTCAGACCTCTGCACTGGCTGAAATATTTCTATGTGTATACTAGGACTTATTTAATTGACCACATTTCTCTCTTTGCTCTGGCTGCTATAATGTTGGAAGCACACAGCTCTCCCTGTATAAGCAGCATACAGACTGTGGGTATGAATTTTCCTTATGTTTGCTTTAGTATTATACTTCATTCACTTTCTTTTCTTACAACTTCCTTAACCTTTCATCTTATGTTTCGGAATGTATTTCTAAAAGCAGGATCAAATTCTTTATGCATTGTGATGGAGTGCTAATAATCATGGAAGGCTACAAGAGGACTGAGCTGAGCGCCCTGAAAGGCTCCATAGATTGAGGGACCTGATCTGTCACATCATAATAATGGGAAGGAAATAACACCAATACTGCAATTGTAGATATGATAATTTGTACTATTTTATGTAGATAAAGCTTGATTGAAATCAGAATAACAATTCAAAGGAGCTGAAGTGTGCTTTATCTAATAAGTGTGCAACATGAAATTGCTCTGAGTCAGTAAGGCCCATGCAGAAACTTCATTTCAGCTATATTTGTGTCTCAAAGCTTTGGAAGTTATGAAAAGAAATATGGTTCCCTTTGATGTGATGAACTTTTGAGCAAAAATATAAGGGATGGAAAATCTTATGAATATTTGAAAAACTAACTGGAAACCCACACCAGCAGTATTGGATAAGTGACTAAGAATTACTTCCAATTATTTACATAATTAAAGGTAGCCTGTGAGTTGTATTGCCAAGATTAGGTTAAAAACAAAGTCTTCAAATGCAGTACATATATACAATGGACTACTACTCAGCCATAAAAAGAATGAAATAATGCCATTTGCAGCAACATGGATGGACCTGGAGATTATTATACTAAGTGAAGTAAGTCAGAAAGAGAAAGACAAAGACCCTATGATATTATTTATATGTGAAATATGAAATATGAAACAAATGAACTTATTTACAAAGCAGAAACAGACTCAGACATAGAGAACAACCTCGTGGTTGCCAAAGGGGAGGGACGTGGGGAAGGACTGGATTGGAAGTTTGGGGTTAGCAGATGCAAACTATTATTCAGATTTGATAAACAACAAGGTCCTACTCTATAGTATAGGAAACTGTATTCAATTACCTTGGAGGAAGGCATGGCAACCCACTGCAGTATTTTTGCCTGGAGAATTTCCATGGACAGAGGAGCTTGGTGGGCAACAGCCCTCGGGATCACAAACAGTCGGATATGACTGAACAACTAAGCACATTCAATAATTTATGATAAACCATAATGGAAGAGGATGTGAAAAAGAATGTATATTCATGAATAACTGCATCAATTTGCTGACACTCGAAACTAACATATCATTTTAAATCAACTGTATTTCAATAAAATAAATTAAAAAAATTGTCTTCATATCTTTAAATCTCAGTAAGAATCTTATCTCAGTTTTCTTGTTAATAAGGAGCTAGTAGAAAGAGTAAAATGACCTCTGCTCTACTTTCAGTGGGATTTTTCTTTCGACCAAACACTCAGGAATCCAAATCTCTGGGAAGACACTTTCCCTCTGGATGTCAGTATCTGAATTCAAGCACGATGCTGTCATTGCTTCTCAGGGAATCATGGAATTATCCCATTTACAAGGAAAGGACTCTCAGAAATGAGCCTTGTCTCTTAAAAAGGAGGAAGTATACAACAGGTGGGTCCCATTAGCCCCAGGAAATACTTTGTCCTTTACGTGATTTGATTTCACAAACCATGAAAAAGATGTTGATTGGATTAATTTACATAGAAATTAGTCTAAATATTACCTGTTACCAAGGCTCCAAAAATGTGACTGCCTTTAGTAAACAACCTCGTGTCTCCTGGGAATGCAGAGACAGGACACAAATGCTATGAGATTAACGTTAATGCTTTAATATACACATTTCCTCAAGTAAAATTCTTTCACTGTAACGATGAAATATCTTGTGAAAAAAATAAATAGCTTTGTGCATTCAGGGACGTATTTGATCCTGTGTATTGCAAGAGATGATAGAGATTTCGGGTTTGCAACATTGGAAATGGTTTTCTAGAGGGAAGAAAGCACTGAAGTGGGTTGCCTTGACAACATGGGTTAGTTGCATAAAGAAATCCATGGCAATGCAGGATGTCTGGTATGTCAAGATTGCAAACTATCTCGCAAATTAGGTTAAAAGAAAATGAATCCCACTACAAGGCAGTGTTACTTGACCTATGAAACATTGGTTCTCACGTTTTTAACGTGAACCTGGTTATAAAATAGATAAAAAAATCTTGGTAAGTAAGATAGGAGAGGGGAAAGAAAGCAGAGAGTACGAGTGTTCTATGAGAGTCTTTCCGACCCTTCTCACACCCCCACACCTCCAACAGGGCTCCAGGAGTCCTGTGTGCTCTCTGAAAGTTGATTCTCTAAAGAAAAGGTGTCTCACCCTGATTCTGTTCATTTCCCCAGGAGTCCCGTACAATGCTTTTCTGTGGGGAATATCCCATGTCCTATGGCATTTTTGTAAATAATGAGCATAATAAGGATTATCACAACAGAGCTGGTTATTAGTGGAAGAGAAAAGAAAACCTGTTAACATGAGAGCCCTGTAGCCCAATTACTCTGGCAGGGCTGAGGAGAGATTTATCATAGAGCATCAAGCCTCAAAGACAGAGCCTGTTATTGAAAACAAATTTACCACCCTCCCCCAGCAAGTGCCCTTTCTGCACTGTTCTAAATATACAATGTTTGATACTCTGCTTCCAAAATCACCATCAAGTGATTTTGAATGAGGAGTTTGGATTCTTTCATAAATGTTTCCCCCTCCCCCCAAAACAAAGGTAATCTGAACTATGATTTTCCTTGGTTAAACTCAATTTGAGTTTTGTTTTCAACATAGTCTTAACCTGTAATTCACTTGATATTATCGAAGCTGAGCCCTAAATCAAGAAAACATACAATGTGTTTGGGCTTTTGTACCTGGCATGGCTGGGTTGACTGTCCCTTCTAGATTTCCTGACTTTAGGGTCATGGAAGGGAATTGGGACTGGAGGGCCCATATTAGGAGCAGACAGACTGACTTGGTAGTAGCAAAGCTGAGAAGCACTATCCCAAACTTAAAGCTCAACATTCAGAAAACTAAGATCATGGTATCTGGTCCCATCATTTCATGGGAAACAGATGGGGAAACAGTGGAAACAGTGTCAGACTTTATTTTGGGGGGCTCCAAAATCACTGCAGATGGTGATTGTAGCCATGAACTTAAAAGACGCTTACTCCTTGGAAGGAAAGCTATGACCAACCTAAATAACATATTGAAAAGCAGAGACATTACTTTGCCAGCAAAGGTCCATCTAGTCAAGACGATGGTTTTTCCAGTGGTCATGTATGGATGTGAGAGTTGGACTGTGAAGAAAGCTGAGCGCCAAAGAATTGATGCTTTTGAACTGTGGTGTTGGAGAAGACTCTTGAGAGTCCCTTGGAGTGCAAGGAGATCCAACCAATTCATCCTAAAGGAGACCAGTCCTGGGTATTCATTGCAAGGACTGATGCTAAAGCTGAAACTCCAATACTTTGGCCGCTTCATGTGAAGAGTTGACTCATTGGAGCTGGGAGGGATTGGGGGCAGGAGGAGAAGGGGAGGACAGAGAATGAGATGGTTGGATGGCATCACCGACTCGATGCACATGAGTTTGAGTGAACTCCGGGAGTTGGTGATGGACAGGGAGGCCTGGCATGCTGCAATTCACGGGGTCGCAAAGAGTCAGACACAACTGAGCGACTGAACTGAATTGAACTGAACTGATCCCAAACTCAGAGAGTACAGAAAGGCAGACATTGGCAGATCCCACAGTTGGGGCCTAGGTAACCAGCAGAGTGAGCCACTGAGCATGAAGGCTAAGAACTAACACAGTTTTTGTCCCAAGTGTCATTTCTTTTCTCTTTCCTGCAAAATGGACAAGAAGCCCTGCATTGGGCTTTCCCTGGTGGTTCAGAAGGTAAAGAATTTGCCTGCAATGCAGGAGACCCAGGTTTGATCCCTGGGTTGGGAAGATCCCTTGGAGATGGGAATGTCAACCCACTTCAGTATTCTTGGCTGGAGAATTCCATGGATAGAGGAGCCTAAGACTGGTGGGGTACAGTTCATGGCGTTGCAAAGAGTTGGACACTTGCACTTTCGTCACCTACATTAAACACCAGTGTTATTCATGAAGTTTATATCTCTTGGAGGCAAAGTCCATCACTCCAAGCCTATGAATAATTTAAAGGGTGCCAAAGGATGATGGGAAACACTGCTCTTTAAACGTATCTTTAAAAGTGACAGGTGAACATCAACATCATCAACAACAACTTCACTGGAGCAAAACCAGGTAGAAAAATAAACATATTTTTTTGCCAAAGAAGGAGTCCTGGACAGCTTCTGATTCAAGCCTAAACGTTAGGATTTCTCAAGATAAGAATACAGGGAATTGAAGCAAATACTCAACCATAATTTGTTCACTTAGCTAAGTCCTTTAACTTAATTAATCAAATATCTAACCAATACAACTTCCATGCAAAGACTCTTATAAGACCACAGGAAACAGGAATTTCAACCAAGAAGACAGGGCTTCATCTTTATCCTGACTTCTTTCCTCAAGGTAAATGGCTCGCCTTTCCTGTGGTCTTCTTAATGTGACCACACATGGGTCAGTCTCACATGAGAACTATTTGGGTAAATTTGGAGTCTATCTTTGTAGTCACAGTAAAGAAAACCTCTCTAATTTAGAACAAAAAGTAGATATACCTAAATAAAATCTATAGTTGTTAAACAGCAAACAGGAAACAGAAGGAAATCTCACCTTCTGATCCTTATTTTATACAAATGTATAAGCCGCATTATATTCTTTGGGTCGCGTCTTTCTCTCCCTTAGAATATAATAAGTTAGATTTGGTTTTCAGGCTTTCTTCTTTAGAGGCCAAGAATTTTGCAGAATCCCAGGGGACAGAGATCAGGAAGGATCTGTGTTTCCCTTCTTTAACTTTTCTCTTGAGTCTAAGCAAAGTATTTCAGCTTTTATCCCTTGTTGTTCACTCTTTTATTCAATATTTTGATAAACTTAAAAAATACTTATTTGGATGCTCTTGGTTTTAGTTGCAGCAGGTGGGATCTAGTTCCCTGACTAGGGATAGAACCTAGGCCCCCTGCATTGGGAGTGCAGGGTCATAGCTACTGGGCCGCCAGGGAAGTCTCTTAAGATACTTTCTAATTTTTCAGTACTGTTAGGCTTATGGAAGTTTATATGTGCCCCTCACCCAGTTTCCCCTAATGTTAACATCTCGTGTTACTGGAATACATTTGTCAAAGAAAACAACACCAGTTTCCCCACTTATTTCTTTGTAAATTTTAGCTAGATACTGTTCCTTGAAAAAAGTTTGGAAATAATTTTTCAGAGTTTAAACAGTATGGAAGAATTCTAAGGGACAGTTTAGTACCTAAGTCAGCATTTCTCTCTGCTGGCTTCAGGATATCTTAAAGATCTGAATTAGGATCTCCTTAACCACTCCATTAAGTTAGATCTCATTATTGACTCATGCTATAGAGAGAATGAACTTTTATTGGCATCACCTGCAAGCTTATTAGTTATGCAGAATTTCACGCCCCACTCAGACCTACTGAACGATCAAAACTTGACACATTTCTTGAGACTTATTTCCATGAACCTATAGGAAAGTTCATTATAAGGACCACATAGAATTTCATCTCATGATAATTTCTCGATCTACATTACTGCAACCTTCTTTATCTTTATCTAAAGGAAATCACGTCTAGTGGTTTTCCCTACTTTCTTCAATTTAAGTCTGAATTTGGCAATAAGGAGTTCATGATCTGAGCCACAATCAGCTCCCAGTCTTGTTTTTGCTGACTGTATAGAGCTTCTTCATATTTGGCTGCAAACAATATAATCAATCTGATTTTGGTGTTGATCATCTGGTGATTTCCATGTGGAGAGTCTTCTCTTGTGATGTTGGAAGAGGGTATTTGCTAGACCAGAGTGTTCTCTTGGCAAAGCTCTATTAGCCTTTGCCCTGCTTCATTCTGTACTCCAAGGCCAAATTTGCCTGGTACTCCAGGTGTTTCTTGACTTCCTACTTTTGCATTCCAGTCCCCTATAATGAAATGGACATCTTTTTTGGGTGTTAGTTCTAAAAGGTCTTGTAGGTGTTCATAGAACCATTCAGCTTCAGCTTCTTCAGCAGTACTGGTTGTGGCATAGACTTGGATTACTGTGATATTGAATGGTTTGCCTTGGAAACGAACAGAGATCATTCTGTCATTTTTGAGATTGCATCCAAATACTGCGTTTTGGACTCTTTTGTTGACTATGAGGGCTACTCCATTTCTTCTAAGGGATTCCTGCCCACAGTAGTAGATATAACAGTCATCTGAGTTAAATTCACCCATTCTAGTCCATTTTAGTTCACTGATTTCTAAAATGTCAACATTCACTTTTACCATTTCATTTGACCACTTCCGATTTGCCTTGATTCATGGACCTAACATTCCAGGTTCTTAAAGAATATTGCTCTTTACAGCATCAGACTTTGCTTCTATCTCCGGTCACATCCACAGCTGGGTGTTGTTTTTACTTTGGCTCCTTATTGCCAAATTCAGATTTAAGTTGAAGAAAGTGGGGAAAACCACTAGACCATTCAGGTATGATGTACATCCCTTACAATTATGCAGTGGAAATGAGAAATAGATTAAAAGGATTAGATCTGATAGACAGAGTGCCTGAAGAACTATAGACGGAGGTTCATGACATTGTACAAGAGACAGGGATCAAGACCATCCCCATGGAAAAGAAATGCAAAAAACAAAATGGCTGTCTGAGGAGGTCTTACAAATAGCTGTGAAAAGAAGAGAAGTGAAAAGCAAGGGAGAAAAGGAAAGATACAAGCATCTGAATGCAGAGTTCCAAAGAATAGCAAGGAGACATAAGAAAGTCTTCCTCAGTGATCAGTGCAAAGAAATAGAGGAACACAACAGAATGGGAAAGACTAGGGATCTATTCAAGAAACTAGAGATATCAAGGGAAGGGTTCATGCAGAGACGGGCACAATAAAGGACAGGAATGGTATGGACCTAACAGAAGCAGAAGATATTAAGAAGAGGTGGCAAGAGTACACAGAAGAACTGTGTACAAAAAAAGAACTGTGTACAGTCCAAAAAAGATCTTCACAATCAGATAATCACAATGGTATGATCACTCACCTAGAACCAGACATCTTGGAATGCAAAGTCAAGTGGGCCTTAGGAAGCATCACTACGAATAAAGCTAGTTGAGGTGATGCAATTCCCGTTAAGCTATTGAAAATCCTAAAAAATGATGCTGTGAAAGTGCTACACTCAATATGCCAGCAAATTTGGAAAACTCAGCAGTGGCCACAGGACTGGAAAAGGTCAGTTTTCATCCCAATCCCAAAGAAAGGCAATGCCAAAGAATGCTCATTACCGCACAATTGCACTCATCTCACACGCTACTAAAGTAATGCTCAAAATTCTCTGAGCCATGCTTCAGCAGTATGTGAACCGTGAACTTTCAGATGTTTAAGCTGGATATAGAAAATGCAGAGGAAACAAAGATAAAATTGCCAACATCCACTGGGTCATCAAAAAAGCAAGAGAGTTCCGGGAAAACATCTATTTCTGCTTTATTGACTATGCCAAAGCCTTTGACTGTGTGGATCACAATCAACTGTGGAAAATTCTTCAATAGATGGGAATATCAGACCACCTGACCTGTCTCTTGAGAAATCTGTATGCAGGTCAGGAAGCAACAGTTAGAACTGGACGTGGAACAACAGACTGGTTCCAAATTGGGAAAGCAGTACGTCAAGGCTGTATATTGTCACCCTGCTTATTTAACTTCTATGCAGAGTACATCAAGAGAAATGCTGGGCTGGAAGAAGCACAAGCTGGAATCAAGATTGCTGGAAGAAATATCAATAATCTCAGATATGCAGATGACACCACCCTTATGGCATAAAGGAAAGAACTAAAGAGCCTCTTAATGAAAGTAAAAGAGGAATGTGAAAAAGTTGGCTTAAAGCTCAACATTCAGAAAACGAAGATCATGGCATCCAGTCCCATAACTTCATGGCAAATAGGTGGGGAAACATTGGAAATAGTGAGAAANTGGACGTGGAGCAACAGACTGGTTCCAAATTGGGAAAGCAGTACGTCAAGGCTGTATATTGTCACCCTGCTTATTTAACTTCTGTGCAGAGTACATCAAGAGAAATGCTGGGCTGGAAGAAGCACAAGCTGGAATCAAGATTGCTGGTAGAAATCTCAATAACCTCAGATATGCAGATGACACCACCCTTATGGCAGAAAGGAAAGAACTAAAGAGCCTCTTAATGAAAGTAAAAGAGGAATGTGAAAAAGTTGGCTTAAAGCTCAACATTCAGAAAACGAAGATCATGGCATCCAGTCCCATCACTTCATGGCAAATAGGTGGGGAAACATTGGAAATAGTGAGAAAATTTATTTTTGGGGGCTTCAAAATCAACGCAGATGGTGACCTCAGCCATGAAATTAAAAGACACTTACTCCTTGGAAGAAAAGCTATGACCAACCTAGATAACATATTAAAAAGCAGAGACATTACTTTGCCAACAAAGGTCCATCTAGTCAAACATACGGTTTTTCCAGTAGTCATGTATAGAAGAGAGAGTTGGACTATAAGGAAAGCTGAGCTCCAAAGTACTGATGCTTTTGAACTGTGGTATTGGAGAAGACTCTTGAGAGTCCCTTGGAGTGAAAAGAGATTCAACCAGCCCATCCTAAAGGAAATCAGTCCTGAATATTCATTGGAAGAACTGATGCTGAAGATGAAACTCCAATACTTTGGCCACCTTATGGGAAGAACTGACTCATTTGAAAAGACTGTGATATTGGGAAAGATTGAAGACAGGAGGAGAAGGGGACAACAGAAGATGAGATGGTTATATGGCATCAGTGACTCAATGGACATGCGTTTGAGCAGGCTTCAGGAGTTGGTGATGGACAGGGAGACCTGGCCTGCTGCAGTCCATGGGGTCACAAAGAGTCAGACATGACTGAGTGACTGAACTGAACTGAAAGGCAATCACTTTTAAATATGGTAGGTGCTGCTTCTTATTTTATTCAAATTTAAAATACTAAAAATTTTTATTTTATTAAAGTATAACTGATTTACAATGTGTTAATTTCTGCTGCACAGCAAAGTGATTCAGTTATACACACACACATATATATATAGCACATAGTTCCCTGTGCTATATGGTAGGGTCTTGTTGTTTCTGTATATAATAGTTTGTGTCACTAACCTCAAATTCCCAATCCTTCCCTCCCCAGTGCCCCTCATCCTTAACAAGTACAAGTTTGTTTTCTATGTCTCTGGGTCTGTTTTTTCTATTTTGTAGATAAGTTCACTTGTGTCCTACGTTAGATTCTGCATATAAAGGGTATCATATGCTATTTGTCTTTCCCTTTCTCACTTAGTTCACTTGGTATGATCATCTCTAGTTCTGAGTGTATGTTTGTGTGCTCAGTCATTTCAGTTATGTCTAACTTTTGCAACCTCATGGATGGTAGCCCTCCAGGTTCCTCTGTTCATGGGATTCTCCAGGCAAGTATACTGGGGTTGGTTGCCATGCCCTCTTCCAGGTATCCTCCTGAGCCAGGGATGGAACCCACAGTTCCTACATCTCCTTCATTGGCAGGTGGGTTGTTCACCACTGGCACAAACTGGGAAGCCCTTAGATCCATCTGTGTTGCTACAAATGGCATTATTTCATTTTTTATGGTTGAGTAGTATTCCATTGTATATGCATACTGCATCTTTATTCATTCATCTGTCAATGGACATAAGTTGTTTCCAAATGCTTAGGGTATTGTCAATAGTGCTGGGATGAATATTGGAGTGTGTGTATCTCTTTGAATTACAGTTTTTTTCTGGATATATGCCCAGCAATCCATACTAGGATTGTTAGATCATATGTATGGTAACTCTATTTTAGTCTTCTGAGGAATCTCCATACTGTTTTCCATAGTGCTTGCACCAGGCTCTCCTGGTGGCTCAGATGGTAGAGTCTGCCTGCAATGCAAGAGACCTGGGTTTGATCCCTGGTTCAGGAAGATCCCCCTGGAGAAGTGCATAGTAACCCACTCCAGTATTCTTGCCTGGAGAATTCCATGGACAGAGGCGCCTGGCAGGCTACTGTTCATGGGGTCGCAAAGAGTTGGACACCACTGAGGGATTAAGAGCACTTGCACCAGTTTATGTTCCCACGAACAGTGTAGGAGGGTTCTCTTTCCCCACCACCCTCTCCAGCATTTGTTATTTGCAAGTCTTTAATTCTGGCCATTCTGACCAGTGTGGGCTGGTGTGGTAGGTGCTGCTTCTGATATTTACTTCCTTCATTTTCTGTAACATGCTTCTACTATTGTTGACAACTCATTGATATTACACATTATCTATTGATTTCTTATTCTTGTTGAGGACTTAATGCCTAGCGATTGCCCCCTTCACTCACATCCATCTTCCCAGTATAAGTGTATGGTTATTTTGATTATAGTAATATAAAAAATTACAACTATATAAATGGCATTCATTAAAGAAATCAAGTGTTACTTGAGAGCAGTGTCTTTCAAAGTGTCATCTGGGAGTCTTCAAAGGATCCATGAGGTCAATACTATTTTGATAATAATTCTTAAAGATTTTTGTACGGTGGGACTGTCCAGAAGCTGGATGATGCATGGCGGCACAGCAGACTGAGTGCAGAAGCAATGCAGGACTTCTGCTGTCTCTGCTAGACTGGACGTTAAAGAGGTTCGCAAAGTGAGAGACACTGCACCTCTTCTCACTAATTCTTTTGTAGCTGTTTTGCAAACATAATTTTTCATAAAACACATCACTTAACATGCAAACATTTCTTGTAGTTTTAAAATTATTTAATATGTGCCTATTTGAACATTTCTCAGTTTCAATTCCTAACCTGATAAATATTGGTAAAAATAACCCACATATACCTAAGCCCTTTGGTGTCTTCAAGAATTTGTAAAACGGTCTAGAGAGCAAAAGTTTTAGAATTGTCACCTTAGGGTAATAATTCTGTTTCGGAATAAATATATGTTGCATTTTAAAGATAATTCATTTTGAATTATTTGCCTTAATATACCTACTTTTTTTTCCTGTCTCTTTCATTGCATCTATCCAAAGCCCCTTAATCCTACTTCAGAAGCAAGTCAGATATTCAGCTAAACAGATTTTCCCACAGGCCTTTGACCCTGAGGCTTCAATCCTATTTCCCATTCTGAGCAGGTCACTGTCTTGCAGGATGTATTTTTTTCTGCTCCTCTGCATCCTCCCTGGGGGCAGTCCCTTTCAAGTAGTTTAGAAACCCTGAATGCCCAGCCCTTGTTCTGGGAACATCTTTGCTCCTCTGCTCTGTTGCCTCCTGTGCTTTTGCAACCCTAACTTTTTTATGGTGCCAAGACCCTTATTTTGCTTATGTATTCCCTGGAGGAGTTTCCTAAGGCAGCATGGGGTGTAACTTTTTAGAATCTTTATCTTACTCTTACATTTTATTGGTAAATTTGCCAAATATTAAAGTTGTAGTTGAATATTATTTTAGAGTATGCTAGTTCTTACTAAACCACTTTTTAAAGCATATATTGTTAGGAAATTCACCATAATTCTGATTATAATGGAATTCAACAGAAGCCCTTTGAAAGCTTTCTGAAATTACTATTTATTTTTATTTCTTCTTGGTATTCTAAATTTTTACAGTATCATATATTTACCTAAATCTTTATTCATTTATGCTGAATAATCAACCCTGACATTTTTCAGAAGCACTCTTGCATTATTTTTTTTGCTAGTTTTCTCTCTTTTTGTCTATTCTCAGTATCTGCAAAATTTCTTAATCTAATTCTAGATGCTTACTTTGACCTAAAAAAATGTTTTACTCCTTTTGCTGTTTTATTTTAGTTTCTAGAATATTTATTCAATTTTCTTTTTCAAGTCTTCCATTGAGTGCTTTTTAGCTACTTGATTTCAAAGGGAAAATTAACTTTTTTTTTTTACTTTTCTTAATTCATGAGTGCCTGAAACATAAATATATGATTTAATAAATTAAGCTTTCTTTGTCAGGTTCTGAAAGCTGCCAATGCTATGGCACTTCCCGAAAAATACTGGAAAAGTCATTGTCTCCCTCCTCACTGGACATGTTTAAATAACAGTGGTGTTTTACAAGTTACAGGCCCTGACATCCTCCAGTTTCCACAAACACTAAAATATTTTATGAAGGAGAAAAATGCTGGCACATGAAGAACTGGAATTCTTAAGTTGTCTTGACTTTGGTTGGGTTGTTTCTTTGAGCTAAACTCAAAAGGTAAGTTGGGAGCTTGATTTCTGCTATTTCCTCAAAATCTCCTGACAACTCTGTGATTCAGAAATTTGTAGGAGGAGATGCCCAAAGGGAGGATGGAAGATGTGGGCTGTGAGAAAGGGTGGGGAGTTACTTTTCTTCCAGAAGCAGATTAATCCCTGAGCTTGGTCTCTTTTAACTCAAGTAAGTCCACCCATTAAATGTGTTTGGCATTCTCAGTGACATTAGGCCTTGGACACAAACCTTTCTCAAGAGCTGAGAAGCTAAAGCAGAAGAAGACCAGTGCTGGTCAGCCCCTCCCCTGCTGTGGCCCAGAAGAGGAGACATGTATCTAGGCTGTTGGGACCATTGTCCCCAGGTGAGGCAGATAGTTGCACAAACTGATCTGTGACTGTCTCAGGGGACAGTGCCCAAGGAAGACAAGAGATTTTTCAGACATGCTTCTTGGGCATCATGATGCTAAGAATTCTGTGATAAATACCAGCCAGAGGCACCTCTGCTCAAGGTTGTTCATTGCCAGAGGCCCAGGTGAATCAGGTGCAGAGGGATCTGAATGCTGGGACCTCCAGGACAAGTGTTTGCAGCAGTGGTGGGTGAGGGATTTCTCCTTCTTCACTGAAATGGTATGCTTTGATGTTCCTGGTGACACCTGTTGTTACATTTCCCCACTGTTCTTTCTTCTATTTGACACCATGGTTCTTGAACCAAAACATTAGCAAGTAGCTGAGACAGGTTGAGGGTTGAAGTGAAGCACCCAATCTGTGCTATGGTCTTTCTATATGCCTATGGAACCCACCTTCCCACCCTCTAAGCTGTTCCAGGCCAGGCTGTGTGGCTCCAGTGAGCATGCCTTGGCTCTGCTGATCCCTTGAAAATGTCTCTGTTCAATCAGGGGAGCACTTCTGACTCACATTCTAGTGTCTCCATTTACACCATGTCCCCTTACCTGTTAGATTTTTGAATTATAAATGATGGTGGTGGTTTAGTCGCTCAGACTTATCTGACTCTTAAGACCCCAGGGACTGTAGCTCACCAGATTCCTCTGTCCACGGGATTTCTCAGGCAAGAATACTAGAGTGGGTTGCCATTTCCTTCTCCATTGAATTATAAATAGAATTACTTTAAAAAAGAGGGTAGTTCTACAGCTTTAAACAGCTTTAGAAACCAGTTGTTATAACTTCAAAAGACAGTTCTCACTTAAAAAATTCTAGGACCATAAAAAATACTGAAAAGGTGAAATTAGAGTCATTTAAAAGTTACATGTACAAATAGTTAATATTTATTCTCATTATGTCCCAGATGCAATGGTGAGTGCTTTTAATGTATTATCTCATTCAGAATGCCTAACAACCATATTGGGTGGTACACAATTTTATCTTCATTTTACACATGAGGAAATACAGGCATGTAGAAATTGAATAATTTGCCCAAAGCTCTAAAGCTACAATGACTATTTCAAGGAGCAAACTGGCAGGCTGACTCTAGAGCTCAAGCTCTAATTGTTACACAGTCAGATAGAAAAAAATAAAAATTAACCACAGTATTGGGTTACTATGTATCAGAAGTTTTAAAAGGAATATTTAATACATCAGTAATAATGATCAATAGCTCAGTTCAGTTCAGTCACTCAGTTGTGTCCGACTCTTTGCAACCCCATGAATCACAGCACATCAGGCCTCCCTGTCCATCACCAACTCCCAGAGTTCACTCAGATTCATGTCCATGGAGTCAGTGATGCCATCCAGCCATCTCATCCTCTGTCGTCCCCTTCTCCTCCTGCCCCCAATCCCTCCCAGCATCAGAGTCTTTTCCAGTGAGTCAACTCTTCACATGAGGTGGCCAAAGTACTGGAGTTTCAGCTTTAGCATCATTCCTTCCAAAGAAATCCCAGGGCTGATGTCCTTCAGAATGAACTGGTTGGATCTTCTTGCAGTCCAAGGGAATCTCAAGAGTCTTCTCCAACACCACAGTTCTAAAGCATCAATTCTTCGGTGCTCAGCTTTCTTCACAGTCCAACTCTCACATCTATACATGACCACTGGAAAAACCATAGCCTTGACTAGATGGACCTTTGTTGGCAAACTAATGTCTCTGCTTTACAATATGCTGTCTAGGTTGGTCATAACGTTTCTTCCAAGGAGTAAGCGTTTTTTAATTTCATGGCTGTAGTCACCATCTGCAGTGATTTTGGAGCCCCCCAAAATCAAGTCTGACACTGTTTCCACTGTTTCCCCATTTATTTCCCATGAAGTGATGGGACCAGATGCTATGATCTTCATTCTCTGAATGTTGAGCTTTAAGCCAACTTTTTCACTCTCCTCTTTCACTTTCACCAAGAGGCTTTCTAGTTCCTCTTCACTGTCTGCCATAAGGGTGGTGTCATCCACATATCTGAAGTTATTGAGATTTCTCCTGGCAATCTTGATTCCATCTTGTGCTTCTTCCAGCCCAGCGTTTCTCATGATATACTCTGCATAAAGTTAAATATGCAGCGTGACAATATACAGACTTGACGTACTCCTTTTCCTATTTGGAACCAGTCTGTTGATCCATGTCCAGTTGTAACTATTGCTTCCTGACCTGCATATAGGTTTCTCAAGAGGCAGGTCAGGTGGTCTGGTATTCCCATCTCTTTCAGAATTTTCCACAGTTTATTGTGATCCACACAGTCAAAGGCTTTGGCATAGTCAATAAAGCAGAAATAGATGTTTTTTCTGGAACGCTCTTGCCTTTTCCATGATCCAGAGGATGTTGGCAATTTGATCTCTGGTCCCTCTGCCTTTTATAAAACCAGCTTGAACATCTGGAAGTTCACAGTTCATGTATTGCAGAAGCCTGGCTTGGAGAATTTTGAGCATTACTTTACTAGCTTGCGAGATGAGTGCAATTGTGCAGTAGTTTGAGCATTCTTTGGCATTGCCTTTCTTTGGGATTGGAATGAAAACTGACCTTTTCCAGTCCTGAGTTTTCAAATTTGCTGGCATATTGAGTGCAGCACTTTCACGGCATCATCTTTCAGGATTTGAAATAGCTCAACTCCACTAGCTTTGTTGCTTGTGATGCTTTCTAAGGCCCACTTGACTTCACATTCCCGGATGTCTTGCTCTAGGTGAGTGATCACACCATCTTGACTATCTTGGTCATGAAGATCTTTTTTGTACAGTTCTTCTGTGTATTCCTGCCACCTCTTCTTAATATCTTCTGCTTCTGTTAGGTCCATACCATTTCTGTCCTTTATTGAGTCCATATTTGCATGAAATGTTCCCTTGGTATCTGTAAATTTCTTGAAGAGATCTCTAGTCTTTCCCATTCTGTTGTTTTCCTCTATTTCTTTGCATTGATTGCTGAGGAAGGCTTTCTTATCTGTCCTTGATATTCTTTGGAACTCTGCTTTCAGATACATATATCTTTCCTGTTCTCCTTTGCTTTTTGCTTCTCTTCTTTTCACAGCTATTTGTAAGGCCTCCCCAGACAGCCATTTTGCTTTTTTGCATTTCTTTTCCATGGGGATATTCTTGATCCCTGTCTCCTGTACAATGTCATGAACCTCCGTCCATAGTTCCTCAGTAACTCTATGTGATCTAGTCCCTTAAATCTATTTCTCACTTCCACTGTATAATCATAAGGGGTTTGATTTAGGTCATACATGAATGGTCTAGTGGTTTTCCCTATTTTCTTCAATTTAAGTCTGAATTTGGTAATAAGTAGCTCATGATCTGAGCCACAGTCAGCTCCTGGTCTTGTTTTTGTTGACTATATAGAGTTTCTCCATCTTTGGCTGCAAAGAATATAATCAGTCTGATTTCGGTGTTGACCATCTGGTGATGTCCATGTGTAGAGTCTTCTCTTGTGTTGTTGGAAGAGGGTGCTTGCTATGACCAGTGCATTTTCTTGGCAAAACTCTATTAGTCTTTGTCCTGCTTCATTCCATGTTCCAAGGCCAGATTTGCCTGTTACTCCAGGTGTTTCTCGACTTCCTACTTTTGCATTCCAGTCCCCTATAATGAAAAAGACATCTTTTTTTGGGTTTAAGTTCTAAAAGGTCTTGTAGGTCTTCATAGAACCATTCAACTTCAGCTTCTTCAGCATTACTGGGTGGGGTATAGACTTAGATCACTGTGATATTGAATGGTTTGCCTTGGAAACGAACAGAGATCATTCTGTCATTTTTGAGATTGCATCCAGGTACTGCATTTTGGACTCTTTTGTTGACCATGATGGCTACTCCATTTCTTTAAGGGATTCCTGCCCACAGTAGTAGATATAATAGTCATGTGAGTTAAATTCACCCATTCCAGTCCATTTTAGTTCACTGATTCCTAGAATGTTGACATTCACTCTTACCATCTCCTGTTTGACCACTTCCAATTTGCCTTGAATCATGGACCGAATATTCCAGGTTCCTACAGTTAGGTGTTTATATGTAAATGATTGTGTGGTACACTTAGTGGTCATCCTTTGGAAAGTAAGCACAAAATAAATATTGGTCAAACATGCCAGACAAGGCTGATTACTTTTCTGAACATTTTAATGAAATGCTGAAATGGTTTCAGTGTGTTAATCATTTTTGTGTCTTAACTTTGCTCTTGTTATTAATTTGCTTAGCAAATTCTTTATAGATAAACTAAGTTGCAACTTAAACCAACATAACTCTTATGAAAGTGAAAGTGAAAGTCATTCAGTCATGTCCAACTCTTTATGACTCCATGGTCTATACAGCCCATGGAATTCTCCAGGCCAGAATACTGTAATGGGCCGCCTTTTCCTTCTTCAGGGGATCTTCCCAACCCAGGGATCAAACCCAGGTCTCCCACATTGCAGGTGGATTCTTTATCAGCTGAACCACAAGGGAAGCACAACATGACTCTTATATGTATGACTAAATACCCTGAATCACTGAACAAATTAATCAATCAATGTACCCCCATTTAATCTCTTCTGATTTTTTTCAAAAATAATTGTAACAAATCAAACTCAAAAACTATTCGGGTGAAGCAAAATATATCCGAAGGCTAGATTCAGCCCACAGACCATGTCCTCTGCAGGGTAGAAATGCCCTGCAAATATGTCTTTGCAAATATCTCCCCAGTGGAGGGAGTCCTCCTGTAATGCAGGAGACTGGGCTTCTCCGGTGGCTCAATTGGTAAAGAATGCTCTTGCAATTCTGGAGAACACAGGTTCAATTCCTGGGTTGGGAAGATCACCTAGAGAAGGAAACAGCAAGCCACTCCAGTATTCTTGCCTGAGAAATCGCATGGACAGTGGAGATTGGTGAGCTGAAGTCCATGGGGTCACAAAGAGTGGGACATGATTCAGCAGCTAAACCACCACCACCTCCATAATCATTCAATGCTTTAGAGATAGTTCTTTGAAAACTTGCATGCTATTGTTGGCCTTCCAGTGAGCTCAGCACTAAATACTGATTTAGTAAGAATGAAAAAGTGAATTTGCTAGAACATGGATGATGGGGACCTGGGGAAGGTAGTAACACCAGCACTTTGTGCAACAGTACTGCTCCAAGGTAAGGAGCAGTGGCTGTGCTTTGCTGGAGCACCCGTGAAGAGATACCCACGTCCAAGGTAAGAGAAACTCAAGTAAAATGGTAGGTGTTGCAAGAGGGCATCAGAGGGCAGACACATTGAAACCATAATCACAGAAAACTAGCCAATCTGATCACGTGGACCACAGCCTTGTCTAACTCAATGAAACTAAACCATGCCATGTGGGGCTACTCAGGATAGGAGGATCATGGTGGAGAGGGCTGACAGAATGTGGTCTGCTGGAGAAGGGAATGGCAAACCACTTCAGTTCTCTTGCCTTGAGAACCCCATGAACAGTATTAAAAGGTAAAATTATAGGATACTGAAAAAGGAACTCCCCAGGGCCATAGGTGCCCAATATGCTACTAGAGATGAGTGGAGAAATAACTCCAGAAAGAATGAAGGGATGAAGTCAAAGCAAAAACAATACCCAGTTGATGTGACTGGTGATAGAAGCAAGGTCTGATGCTGTGAAGACCAATATTGCATAGGAACCTGGAATGTCAGGTCCATGAATCAAGGAAAATTGGAAGTGGTCAAACAGGAGATGGTAAGAGTGAACGTCAACATTCAAGCAATCAGTGAACTAAAATGGACTGGAATGGGTGAATTTAACACAGATGACCATTATATCTACCACTGAGGGCAGGAATCCTTTAGAAGAAATGGAGTAGCCATCATGGTCAACAAAAGAGTCCGAAATGCAGTACTTGGATGCAATCTCAAAAACGACAGAACTATCTCTGTTCGTTTCCAAGGCAAACCATTCAATATCATGGTAATCCAATCCTATGCCCCAACCAGTAACTCTGAAGAAGCTGAAGTTCAATGGTCCTATGAAGACCTACAAGACCTTTTAGAACTAACACCCAGAAAAGATGTCTTTTTCATTATAGGGAACTGGAATGCAAAAGTAAGAAGTCAAGAAACACCTGGAGTAACAGGCAAATTTGGCCTTGGAGTACAGAATAAAGCAGGGCAAGGCTAATAGAGTTTTGCCAAGAAAACGCACTGGTCATAGAATACACCCTCTTCCAACAACACAAGAGAAGACTCTACACATGGACATCACCAGATGGTCAACACTGAAATCAGATTGATTATATTCTTTGCAGCCAAGATGGAAAAGCTCTATACAACACCAGGAGCTGACTGTGGCTCAGATCATGAGCTCCTTATTATCAAATTCAGACTTAAATTGAAGTAGGGAAAACCACTAGACCATTCAGGTATGACCTAAATCAAACCCTTATGATTATACAGTGGAAGTGAGAAATAGTTTTAAGGGACTAAATCTGATAGAGTGCCTGATGAACTATAGACTGAGGTTCGTGACATTGTAGAGGGGACAGGGATCAAGACCATCCCCATGGAAAAGAAACACAAAAAAGCAAAAAGGCTGTCTGGGGAGGCCTTACAAATAGCTGTGAAAAGAAGAGAGGCGAAAAGCAAAGGAGAAAAGGAAAGATATAAGCATCTGAATGCAGAGTTCCAAAGAATATCAAGGAGAGATAAGAAAGCCTTCCTCAGTGATCAATGCAAAGAAATAGAGGAAAACAACAGAATGAGAAGGACTAGAGATCTCTTCAAGAAAAGTAGAGATACCAAGAAAATATTTCATGCAAAGATGGGCTCGATAAAGGACAGAAATGATATGGACCTAAACAGAAGCAAAAGATATTAAGAAGAGGTGGCAAGAACACACAGGAGAACTGTACAAAAAAAAGCTTCATGACCAAGATAATCACGATGGTATGATCACTCACCTATAGCCAGACATCCTGGAATGTGAAGTCAAGCGGGCCTTAGAAAGAATCACAAGGAACAAAGCTAGTGGAGGTGATGGAATTCCAGTTGAGCTATTTCGAATCCTGAAAGATGATACTGTGAAAATGTTGCACTCAATATGTCAGCAAACTGGAAAACTCAGCAGTGGCCACAGGACTGGAAAAGGTCAGTTTTCATCCCAGTCCCAAAGAAAGGCAATGCCAAAGAATGCTCAAACTACTGCACAATTGCACTCATCTCACACGCTAGTAAAGTAATGCTCAAAATTCTCCAAGCCAGGCTTTTGCAATACATGAACTGTGAACTTCCAGATATTCAAGCTGGTTTTATAAAAGACAGAGGAACCAGAGATCAAATTGCCAACATCCTCTGGATCATAGAAAAAGCAAGAGAGTTCCAGAAAAACATCTATTTCTGCTTTATTGACTATCCCAAAGCCTTTGACTGTGTGGATCACAATAAACTGTGAAAAATTCTGAAAGATATGGGAGTACCAGACCACCTGACCTCTTGAGAAACCTGTATGCATGTCAGGAAGCAACAGTTAGAACCGGACCTAGAACAATAGACTAGTTCCAAATAGGAAAAGGAGTACGTCAAGGCTGTATATTGTCACCCTGCTTATTTAACTTATATGCAGAGTACATCATGAGAAACGCTGGGCTGGAAAAACATAAGCTGAAATCAAAATTGCCGGGAGAAATCTCAATAACCTCAGATATGCAGATGACACCACATATGTGGCAGACAGTGAAGGGGAACTAGACAGCCTCTTGATGAAAGTAAAAGAGAATAGTGAAAAAGTTGGCTTAAAGCTCAACATTCAGAAAACGAAGATCATGGCATCTAGTCCCATCACTTCATGGGAAAGAGATGGGAAACAGTGGAAACAGTGTCAGACTTTTATTTTTGGGGACTCCAAAATCACTGCAGATGGTGATTGCAGCCATGAAATTAAAAGATGCTTACTCCTTGGAAGGAAAGTCATGACCAAAGTAGACAGCATATTAAAAAACAGAATTACTTTTCCAAAAAAGTCCATCTAGTCAAGGCTGTAGTTTTTCCAGTGGTTATGTATGGATGTGAGAATTGGACTCTGATGAAAGCTGAGCACCAAAGAATTGATGCTTTTGAACTGTGTTGTTGGAAAAGACTCTTGAGAGTCCCTTGGACTGCAAGGAGATCCAACCAGTCCATTCTGAAGGACATCAGTCCTGGGTGTTCATTGGCAGGACTGATGCTGAAGCTGGAACTCCAGTACTTTGGCCACCTCATGTGAAGAGTTGACTCATTGGAAAAAACCCTGATGCTGGGAGGGATTGGGGGCAGGAGGAGAAGGAGACAACAGAGGATGAGATGGCTGGATGGTATCACTGACTCGACGGACATGAGTTTGTGTGAACTCCAGGAGTTGATGATGGACAGGGAGGCCTGGTGTGCTGCGATTCATGGGGTCGCAAAGAGTCGGACACAACTGAGCTACTGAACTGAACTGAAATGAACTGCTAACAAGGGACTTGCACTTACATCATTGTATTACTCAATACAATCTGAAAAGTTGGAAAAGTAGATACTATTTCTTCCCTTCCTTCTTTCACCCAGTTGACCCCATCTCAGGTCACAGGACTCAGCTTAAGCCACAGAGTGGCCACACTGAGTGTTTGATGTCCACTGTCCTGCACAATCAGCCCAGTTTCTTTTCAACACATCATGTTCGCCTGCACTGGGGAAACATTTGCAAAGACTGATGGGCATTTCTACTCTGCGGAGGACATAGACTCTAGGTCTGTGGGCTGAATCTAGCCTTCAGATATATTTTGCATTGTCCAAATAGTTTTAGAGTGTGACTTGTTATGATTGTTCTTGAAAAAAATCAGAAGAAATTAAACTAAATCTAGCACTTTGGTTTCAGGTGGAAAAGACGTTTATTTGGCAACAATCAGCCAGCCTCAAGTGAGTAGCTGTCACTTTGTTTACAGTGGGCATGTTTGTTTCAGGATGCTGCCGTCTCTACCACTCCTTATTACATGCCTGTTACTGCCTTATACTGGGCTACCTAGGTGGCGCTAGTGGTAAAGAACCTGTCTGCCAAGGCAGGAGACATGAGAGATATGGGTTTGACCCCTGGGTTTGGAAGATCCCCTGGAGAATGGAATGACAACCCACTCCAATATTCTTGACTGGAGAATCCCATGGAAAGAGGAACCTGGCATGCTACAGCCCATGGGGTTGCAAAGAGTTGGACATGACCCAAGTGACTTAGTACATATGCACTGCCTGATTGCCATTTATCTCATACAATTGAGCTGCTTCATTCCTTTATTTTACCTGCCTGGCTCCCAAAAGAAAGTGAATTATCTATGGGAATGAGTGGCTCTCCAAAGATGTGTGGTGATTGTTTTCAGCCAAGTTGGGTGGGGTTGTCTTTGTGTATCTTTTCAGCTTTGATTCCTCACTCAACAACTTTTTCATCTTAATTTTCTTTACTAAATTGTCCTGCTAATGGAATAAGAGGTGGTTATTAAACTGATGATTATTATTTTTTTTTGGCCTAAAAAGTCCCATAAACTTTCTTTTGGTTATGATTTAATAGCTAGAGTGATATTAACTCTGCCAAGAGTTATTAAAAAATATCTCCCTTATGGTTAAGTCTATTTCAAAATAATTTGACTAATTTATTTTCAAACACCCTACCTCCATCCCTCCCTCGTGTGTGTGTGTGTGTGTGTGCACGCATGCGTGCACACGCGTTCAGTCGCTTCAGGTGTGTCTGACTCTGTGTGACTCCATGGACTGTAGCCTGCCAGTTTCCTCTGCTCATGGGATTCTCCAGACAAGAATACTGGAGTGGGTTGCCATGCCCTTCTCCAGGGGATCTTCCCAACTCAGGGACTGAACCTGGGCCTCCTATGTCTTCTGCATTGGCAGGCAGATTCTTTACTGCTGAGCCTCTGGGGAAGCCCTATCCCTCCCTCCCCAAAATGTAAATTCTGAGGGCAGAGAACTTTGCTTGTTTATCACTCTAAGCTTAATACAAGGGACAGTGGCTGGCACATGGTAAGTGCTCAGTAAATGTTTGTAGACTGGCTGAATGAAAGTGGGAGCAGAGAATCAGAAGTAGGCATTCCTGGCACCCTCTCAGTGTGGTCTTTCAGACACAACTGCCCCTTATCTATGGTGAGGGCTGATTTATGCAGAGAATCTGGTGGGAGATTGTCAGTCTCTTGGGAGATAAGTCATTTCCTGGAGGCAGAAAAAATCTACCTCAAAAATCTGTTGGCTTTCGTTATTGGTAGAAGTGGCAAAATATTGCCACTTCCCAGGCGGTGCTAGTGGTAAAGAACCCATGCACCAATGCAGGAGACATTACAGATGTGAGTTTGATTTCTGAGTTGGGAAGATCCCCTGGAGAAGGAAATGGCAACCCATTCCAGTATTCTTGTCTGGAGAATCCCATGGTGGGCTTCTCCAGATACGACTGAAGCAACTTACCATCAAAATATCAACTTTTACATTAAACTAGTTCTACATTTACAGAAACACTAGCCTTAAAGAATACAGAATCTTTCTCAGACTCAAAAAACCTCATTTTCTTAGACCTTCACTTTACACTGATTTTCTTGGCTGTGCCAAGGAGAAGGTGACTTTCAGCCCATCTTCCTGCCTCTTTTCTTAGGGCTGGAGTCTTCTGTGTGTCTCAGGCTGCAGTGCCTCTTGCAGTCAAGAACCACTTGGTTGGCTTTTCTAAGCTTTTAATGACCTGTTTACAACTTGTGAGAACAAGAGTGTGGCCTGGACCCTCTAGCTTCTGGTCACCTCCCAGGACAACCCCTCTCCACTCTCTGCTTCTTTTCGCCTCCTCTTCCTTCTCCCTTCCTTCTCTCCTTTCTTCTTTCTTGTTTTCCTTTAGTCATGCTTTTTACTGCTTTACTTTTTTGAATGTGGAATGTGTCTTGTTTTTTCCACCATGGTTTGCTTTAAAGGGAAACAAGGTTGAGAAAGCACACACATTACTACTTTAGGACTTGTAACTTGTAATCTGTTACAAGTTAACAGGATGCTCTTACAGCATCCAGTCCTGTATAATCTGAGCTACTGTGGGTGTGAAGGATTCTCTCTATACATGTTTTTCTTTTCCTTCTGAACATTAAAAAAGATTTACTTGAATTAGAGGTCACTTCTTTCCTTCCTTCCTTCTTTCTTCCATCCCTCTTTCCTTCCTTCCTTCCATTTTCTTTCTTTCTCTCTCTTCCCCTCTCTCTCTTTCAGATTCCTCACTTTGGCTTTTCATGAGATCACATAGTTTTATGTTGGAAGAAACTTAAATGATAATCTTGTCCAGGCTTGTTTTACAGATGAAGAAACTGAGGTAAAACTCGGAGGTATTAAGTTTCAGAACCAGAATTAAAACCTGATTTTCTCACTTGTAGCTCTTTCCCTTACTATTTGAATGATTTGTCTTTTAATTTTATCTCTTCTTCTTATATTTAAAGTAGCATTCATTCCTGGACTTTAGGATTCTCTGTGTTTTGGGAGTGGAGTCCCCTGGAGACAGGTCCTATGTCCGGAGCACCACTGTCTTGTAAGGAAAACTCTTCTGTTTGCTTCATGTTCCTGTGTGGTGGGAGCTCCCTGAGAGGAGAGCAGTTTGCCTCCCTCTGCCCATCATTCACTTCTGCACCAGAAAGCAAGGAGCAGAGAACATGGGACAGATTGCCCAACCTCTCTTTTCCTGACCCACTTCCCCACCCCCCCATTTTATAATGTGGGGTACAGTTCACAGGGGCAGGTTATGCCATACCTGACTGGGTAAATCAGCCTAATTTGGGGCAAAGTATTCGTTTGCAAGGTGATGACACTGGTATGATGAGGCTGTGGGCGGTGCATCTATGTGGGAAACAAGAAAAGGGGAGCCAAGTGATGGTACCAGTGAAAGAAGAGTAGAAATTGGAAGGAAGGTGACTTGTGAGGGAAAAGTCTCCTTTTGGAGTGAAATCTTCCAGCCATGGACCTCAGGCAACATTGATAGCACCACACACATGTGGTGATCCAGGGCAAGCTAGATCCCAGGGGCTAGATCCCATCCTCCCATACACCTCATATCAAGGGCTCCCTCACTGCTCCTCTTAATTGTCAATCCAGAAGAAAATGAATTTGACTTGGTTTAAATTGTCTTTCAAAAGGCCACACTGATTCCCAATGCCTTATGTTTCAAAAATTAAATGAAAAAATTAGGGAAACTTTTTTCATACATTTTATGCCAAGATTTGAGATACTGGGATAATGAATTAAGAAAAAATCCAAGATAACACAGAAAAATCTTTAGCTGGAGGAAAATTTAAATATTAAAGTAATTTAAAATCCAATCATTCCTCCATCCCAAGAAAAGTTCAGAAAATTAAGATCATGGCATTTGGTCCCATAACTTCATGGCACATAGATTGGGAAACAGTGGAAACAGGGACAGCCTTTATTTTCTTTTTGGCTCCAAAATCACTGCAGGTGGTGACTGAAGCCAGGACATTAAAAGATGCTTGCTCCTTGGAAGAAAAGTTATGACCAACCTAGACAGCTTAATAAAAAGCAGAGACATTACTTTGCCAACAAAGGTCCACCTAGTCAAATATATGGTTTTTCCAGTAGTCATGTATGGATGTGAGTTTTGGACTATAAAGAAAGCTGAGTGCCAAAGAATCGATGCTTTTGAACTGTGGTGTTGGAGAAGACTCTTGAGAGTCCCTTGGACAGCAGGGAGATTCAACCAGTCCATCCTAAAAGAAATCAGTCCCAAATATTCATTGAAAAGATTGATGTTGAAGCTGAAACTCCAATACTTTGGCCACTTGATGTGAAGAACTGACTCATTTGAAAAGACCTTGATGCTGGACAAGATTGAAGGCAGGAGGAGATGGGGATGACAGAGGATGAGATGGTTGGATAGAATCACTGACTCAATGGACATGAGTTTGAGGATGCTCCAGGAGTTGGTGATGGACAGGGAGGCCTGGGGTGCTGCAGTCCATGAGGTTGCAAAAAGTAAGACATGACTGAGCAACTGAACTAATTGAAAAAAAATGAAAATGAAAGAGGAATGTAAATATACTTATTTCCCATAAAAATTCTCAATCATAAGATAATGCTTTGAGGAAATCTATTTGTAAATGTGTGTGTGTGTGTGTGCAGGCACAGATAGATACACATTTGCTTCTGCAGATTCTTATTTGATGCTTTTATGTTTCCATATGTATCACTGTAACACTGATTCCATCATCTTAACCATAGTTTATGTATCAAATATCAAAAATCATGGTATATAAAGAAGCTCCATTCTGTGTGTCCCTTCCCAAGGCAGAGGGTGGAGGGACTGTCCAGTTAAAAACTTCAACAGAAAATGTGATGTAAGTTAAGTATTTCTTTTCATATCTGGAATATTAACACCAGGTGATGTTCCAACCAACCCAATGATGCTATTTTCAAGGGATAAGGTTCACAAAGAGAAAACTGAACTACATTAGTACACAGTTGGGACTTCTAATAAGGAAGTACAGAAGAGAAATGTTCCAACTGACAATGATCAGTCAGGGACTGTTTACTTAAGTCTTTTTGGGAGACAGCAAATCCCTGCTGTGTTTTCCCAGATGTCCAACTGATGAATACCTTCTTGATTAGTCCAGGTTATGGGGAGCATGGAGAACAAAAGAGAAAAATCACTTCACTATGTGTCTACAGTTATAGCAAAGAAAAAAAAAACCCTACCTTTTGATATGATGGTTTCACAATAAAGAAAAATATATGATGGCTTGCTTTCTCTGAATGGCCTTTCCCACCCCAACAGGAAATTCCTGATCCCCACACCACCACCCACCAAATACAAGGCCTTTTAAACTTTGTTGTTTGGTCAGTAAGTTGTGTCCAACTCTTTTGCGACACCATGGACTGTAGCCTGCCAGACTCCTCTGTCCATGGGCTTTCCCAGGCAAGAATACTGGAGTGCACCGCCACCTCCCTTTCCAGGGGTTCTTACTGGTCCAGGGGTCCACATGGGCAGGCAGATTCTATTCTAAGTTATTCACCCTTTTCCATCCTTCTTTCAGGGGACTCTACCCTCTCTGAGAGCAGGGGTTTTCTACCTAGTTCTCTACTGAGCACCACTGACACGTGGTGAGTACTACCGGGAGTCGAGTAGAGTGAATTGCATCTATTGGTGTCCTCTCTGAACCATTTAGAACACAACTGGCTGCTGTGTGGGTTCTAGTCTGCCTAGGGGGAAGAGTGTGTTTATGGATAGAAGCGTCACAAAAGAAGATCTGCTACCAAGAGAAGCATATTTCTGTTTTGAACTAATTATTCTATAATTCTGATTTCAGTTGACTACATGGTTTTTTTTTGTTTGTTTGTTTCTGAAATTTTAAAGACTAATCAACCCATGAGTATTTCATCAAAAGACAAAAGGATGAGGCCATATGATATCTCCCAGGTACTTATCAAAAAAATTCGTGAGATGCTTGTATTTTCCATATCTGACACAGACATGCTGGCATTCTTACCTACTCACTCTGGAATATTGTTTTAATTAAAATATCGATTTCAGTTCAATTGAGAGCATGAATGTAGGGCAATAAAATAAATAAACATCAACAACAAGAAACAAAACAAGAAAAACACTTTAGTGGGGAAGATGATGCTCCAATTGAAATACTTTTCTTTTAATGAGGGACTTCCCTCATGACTTAGATGGTAAAGAATCTGCCTGCAAGGCAGGAGATCTACCTTCTTTATGTTATTTTGTGGTTTACTTACACCCTCCCACCCCACAGTAATCAGCTAAAGCCTGCTGGCCCCTCCTTCTCACTGAATGAAGCCCTTCATTCAGAGAAGGTAAGAGAAGTGCTGGGGTGGGGGAATGCTACCACTGAACATGAGAAATCTGTGTGAAAGACTTACTGGGTCATTTAGAGACTGTGGGTGTGAAAACAGAATCACTTCCTAAGAGTCACTGAGGGCTTGTATGCTAATGGAACCAAAACTCAGCAAGAATATGGGAGAACAAGCATGCACTGCATATTATGAGTATGGATATGCTGCAAGAAGTACTAGAAAGTCTTGTCTAGCCCTATATTAGCACAGATATTTTCATTGCTTCCAATCTTCTATGCTTATGAAAAAATAAAACAGCAAAACTACTCCCTAGACCTGGGCTCTGATTATCACAGGACAGCCTGGAGACATCAAAACTTCATTTGTTGAGGGCTTGAACATGGAATCCCAAGTAAGTTGTAAATTGAGAATTAAGAAGCATGTTATGGAGAACTCCAGGAACCTAAATGATGCCAGCATGACACACCTACTAAAACCCTTGCCAGCAATCAAAGAGAATTGTGCAGGAGTTCATCCAGAAGTGACTTCAGCCTTTTATAGACCCAATTCTATAACTTTTGACTTTCTTCTTTTTGTTGCTTAAAGCAAAAAAGCGGTAGCTATGTGATATGTGGGATAACGGCTACTGGAGGAGCAGACAAGTGAAGTAGATGTCCTGAGAGCAGGGAAGAAAAAGAAACAGTAAAAAGCAAATAGAAAGGGTTCCAAAGCACAACAGGCTGTCAAAGCAGAGAGAAGAAAACAGCCTTAGATGTGTTTCAAATTACTGAGCCTGTAATGTTTTCAGTCTGCAAAATAATTGATGTTTATAAAACGATGTAATCAAGTATTAGGAAAATATATTGGATAAAAAAAGCATATTTATAAAGAAAGATTTTGCAACTATGGTTACCAAAGGGGGAAGAGGGGAGGGATAAATTAGGAGTTTGGGATTAACATACACAAATGTTGTTGTTTAGTTGCTAAGTTGTGTCTGACTCTTTTGCAACCCCATGGACTGTAGCCCACCAGGTTCCTCTGTCCTTGAGATTTCCCAGGCAAGACTAAAGTGGGTTGACATTTCCTTCTCCAGGAGATCTTCCTGACTCAGGGATCGAACTTGCCTCTCTTGTGTCTTCTGCATTGGCAGGCAAATTCTTTACCACTGAGCCACCAGGGTATATACATTACTGTATATAAAATAGATAATCAGCAAGGTCCTACTGTATAGCACAGGGAACTACACTCAATATCTTATAATAACCTATAAGGGGAAATAATCTGAAAAGTTTATATATATATATATATACACACACACACACGTATAAAATTGAAAACTGAATCATTTTGTTGTATACCTGAAACTAACACAACATTTTAAATCAACTGTACTTCAACAAAAACTAAAATTAAAAAAATATTTTAGAAACAATTTTAATTTAGAAAGTTTTAATTTTAAAGATTTCCACTAAACAGTTTAAATAAAATTTTAAGTTTTGAGGCTTAAAGGGTGAGGTTCCCAGTGCAGCAAGATGCCATGTAGAGAGCATACACTGTAGATCCAGAGACCTCAGGCTGTGAGATCACTCATGGCTCATTTCCTTATCTGCAAAATGGGCTTCATGAGGCTGCATACAATGGGGCTATAATGAGGATTAAATTAATTCAATGACAGATTCTAAATGCCCGGCACAGAATAGAAAATCCAGTCTGTGCTGGCTGCATTAGTGAAATTGAAAATCATCCATAATGGTAAGTAAATGATGCACTTTGAATTTCTTTTGTGTATGATTTTGTATGATTATTCAGAAATTGCTAGCTAGGAATGTGACCACATTCCTGCCTGCTCCAATTTTAAGGCTACAAGTTCCAGCTCAGCAGAGAATTAATAGCACCCTTTGGGTGGTTTATTTGCTGTGGTGACTTGCATTGGCTCTTGGCTGTTCAGAAGATGGATGTTATATCAAATTAAGAAAAGGAAAAAATTAACATAGTAGTTGTTAAATACAATTCTTTATTTTTAAAAAATAGGTATTTCAATGAAAGCATTGTAAGTCATTATGGTAGAAATGTAGAAATATGAAAATGCTGTATAGTATAGGGAACTATATTCAATATCCTGTGATAAACCACAATGGAAAAGAATATACATATATATCTGAATCAATTTGCTGTACAGCAGAAATTATCATAGTATTGTAAATCACCTATACTCTGATAAATTTAAAAAGACATCAAAATTATTATTTCCTTTTTTATTTAGCATCATAAGTTCATATAGAACTTATGTTTAGGAACTTTCCAATTTTCAACTGTATTGATCTACAGAAATGACAAGTGCACATGGTTCTACCTAATTGTCACTAAAGTAAAGGTAATTTAATGAAATTGATTCACTGCCTCATTTTATTTGTAGAAATGAGACAGGGAATAAAAGGATGCACAGACTTGAATATTTTGTGTTATGTATTTGCCAAATAGTTTGTAAATAGGAAACTATGTAGGGGACTCTTTTAGGGGAGAACACACAGTCAGGAGCTTTTGCTCTCTTCATGAGCTTAGCTTTCTGTCCAGCACTGGTTTATCCTATTCAGGAGTGAGTGATTCAGACCTGAGTCCTGTGCAGTTCTTCAGCTTCAGAACAGACTAGTTTACTTTTCTCAACCAAGATTGTCGTGACGTTCCAGACTGCACTGAGTTGTCACTGTGCTTTCTATATTTTTGACTTTCCTGGGCCCTGAGACTTATTTCTGATTCTTAGTAAATCAGTAGATTAATGAGACTTCTATTGATGGTTATAAGAGTAGCTGAGCTAAGGACTTAAGGTGATGAAAACTGCTTTTTCTCAAGTAAGCCCTTGATTTTATTTAGATTTTAACGATTTTCTTCTGGAAACATTAGGATACCTTGATGAGTTCACTAACTGTAGATTTTGGTGTAGTAGTAGTGGCAATTAATGGAGTAAAGTTTCACTGATATCTTTAGAGGCTATCACGCCTCAAGGTTCATCAGAGCATGAAGATTTGCACCTNTAGATTTTAATGATTTTCTTCTGGAAACATTAGGATACCTTGATGAGTTCACTAACTGTAGATTTTGGTGTAGTAGTAGTGGCAATTAATGGAGTAAAGTTTCACTGATATCTTTAGAGGCTATCACGCCTCAAGGTTCATCAGAGCATGAAGATTTGCACCTTTCTACTTTAAGAAACCATTTCATCTCAACAGAATCTCCTGTCTCCATCAGCTAATGATAGACATTCAAAATCATTAGCTAAGTTAATTGTTTCATGCGGTTGGTCTTTCAGTTCAGTCGCTCAGTCGTGTCCAACTCTTTGCGACCCCATGGTCTTCAGAATGTAATAAAACGGTAATAGAATTACTGAGTTGAAAGCAGTTAATTGGATGTACTTTGACTGTATTCTAATTAAATGCTATACCTGTCAATCTTAATGACCACCTAAAAACTACCAAAAGAAAACTGTTGATGAATCTTATTACTATGAAAATAAATCACCCAGAACCATTTAAATATGTCTCATGTCTGTTCACATCATTTCAAAATCTGAAGTCATTTCAGACACTGCCATTGAAGTATTATCCCAGGGCCACACAATTTTAAGGGAGAAAATGAAAATGTGGAGTTTTTTTTTTTTCCTAGGTTCTTAAAGCCCATGAATCATAAAAGCAGTAATAGCATGCTTGTTTCTCATGTCTAGGACTATCTAACACAGTCCTACATTCTTGGAATGTAAGAACAGAAAAAACAGACCCTTATCGTCTTTCCCACCCCCATGTTTTTTAACTTAAAGGATTTCAGGTCCTCCTGGGCAGTATAACCTGTCTCTCCTCCTACCCCATGGGGAGAAGGGATTTGCCTTACTCTTCCCCCGCTCAGTTTACGTGCCTCATCCAATCCGCAAAGGACTCACAGGACCCTTCCCCCAGTCCTTGTACCCTGAGTAAAAAAAGTGGACTAAGGACCCCCGTTCAGTGTCCATTCTCCCTTGAGCTGGCCCACTGGTCTAACAGTGTCTCCCATTCTAATAAACTTTATTTCCCTCTCATTGTGTCTCATGTCTGGAGATTCTTTTCCAATCTGTGCCTGGACCATGACAGTTTTGGTGGCTCATACTGGGAGCTTGGGGTCTCTTTCCTACCTACTCTCTTCTCCTTTCCCACAGGGACCCTCTGCGAACAAAGTGCTGTGGAAGTGGCTGAGGAACTCTGGGCAGGGTTACCCTCTGGTGTGTTTCAGAGGCCCCAGTGCTCACCGTGCCCCAGTAGCTTCTACCTGAACAGGTGAGGGTCTCTCTTGCCTTCTTTCCAACTGAGGATCAAGCCAGCCACTATTGTGTGGGCATAGGTCAGGCATATAGTGGTTGAAGCAAAACAGAGACCATTGTCCCCTGGCCACCGCCTCCCTGGTAAGGATAATAAGGTGGATTCCTCAGCCTTCTTCTTGTCACTTTCACTTCTTTCCTTTTGGTCTGGATTGATTTACAGGAGCCTAGGTGTTGCCTCTGGGCCATCCCAAGAATGCCTTCCACGTTTCAGGGAATCACTGGTGAGTCATCCGGAGTTGCCCTTTCTCTTCCCCGGTCTCACGATTCTCGTGTGACCACGGCTGCATGGTTCTCAGGGGTCACCTCTCTCTGTCGGACATGACCGTTAGGACTGTTGGCCATTTTGTGCCATTAGTTGCATGGGGAGAACACTGGGACAGAAGGGACGCCTTTCTGTCAGCTGGTGACTCTCAGTACCCCATTCTATGGCAGGTAGGCCAAGAGTGGGTTCTGGTAAATCCTGAGAGCCTCTCTCAGACTCACCCCTTGGCTACATTCTCAGAAACTGGAAAATTTTGACCCTGCAAAAGGCCTGGCCCCAATACAAACTGAGGATCCCCAAAAATGGCCTCTGAGTGGTGCACTAGCTTTTGCCAAAAGCAGAGAAAGGACTCAGAATTTCATTACGTTCTGTTGCTTCCCTATGTCCTGTCCCCCTCTGTCTATCTCCATCAGATTTCCTAGATGACCTTACTTGACCTTTCATATCCACATGATCTCTAGGAAAGGATTCTGAGGTTACCTTTGGTCCAGGTCTTTCTCCTATATCCAAAAGCCTGAAGGATCAAAAACTCTCTTAACATTCTAAAGAATCCCCTTCTAACTACTAACTTCTATCTCTCAGGTGGGGAGGGTACCAAGCATCCCCAACTCCTGGACATCCTAAAGAATTCCCTTCTAACTACTCTTGTTTCTCAGGATGGGGAAGGACCAGGCTTCCCCCACTCCTGTAAGTTCCCTTAACCCTTCAGATTCTTCTGCTGGGACAAAGACCTCACTTTCCCCCAGAGGGACAATCCAAGATTTTAATCAGCTGATCTGCCCCTGATAGCAGAGTCAATTTGAGCACTATTTGGTCTATATTTTAGCTATAAAACTATGACTAAAGAAAGGAAAGATGACTTTTCAATACAAGATGGCCATGATATTCTTTAGACTCTGGAGAAAACTGGTTAAAATTATTTTTTTTTTCTTGGAAACTGCAAAACCGGTTCTTTTTGCATATGCAATTAAAAATAGCTAGCTTATTAAAAGACTTACCTAGGGGAAAGCTTGAAGTTAACCCTTCCCATGTCCTTGAAATACACTGCCCACTTTGCCTGAGACCTCAGCCTTAGGCAATTAGAACTTCAAGCCAAAAAAAAAAAAAAAAAAAAGAAGTGGGGGGAGGGGGTCAAAGAAATGTTTTAAATCTCAGGCAGAAAACTATGAGATCTCTGTCTGTCTGGATTTATGTACATCTTAGTGTGTGTCTTTGTTTTGCTTTTTAAATATTGCTGAAGTTGTAAATGAGTTCTAATTTTGCAACCCTGTGGACTGTAGCCCACCAGGCTCCTCCATCCATGGGATTCTCCAGGCAAGAATACTGGAGAGGGCTGCCATTTCCTTCTCCAGGTAAAGAAAAGTAAGCAGTAACAAATCAGAGAATTCTAAATACAAGAGAAATTAACCTAAATGAATTTCAGATTCATGTGAACTGGGAAATATTCAATATTAAGTATCTAGTATTAATGTTTGTTTGCTAATCTAATATAGACATGTATAAGAGTCATTAACATGGGATTTTCACTGTGTGTTTATTATAAGCTAAATATTGTTATATTGTTATATCTGTTACAATTCTGTCAACAAGGAAAGTACCTCTAGGAAAAAAAAAAAAAAAAGAACCAAACTTCTAAAAAATATAAATGAGATATGAGTTTTTAGATAAACTATTAAGAATAATTACACTTTAGAAATATCTGTCTAAAATAGTCTTTCCAGATTTTGGTAACCTGAATTTCTAGGGTTGTGCTAAGCTAAGTGACAGTAGCTTATTGAATAGACAAATAATTTACAAATAAAACAAGATTCTGAAACATTCATTACTGAACACTAACTTCCTCTTACAGACAGAGAAAATAGAGATTTTGGACTATTAATGAATAATGTTTGATGCCATCCTGAGATGTTCTCTAGAATTTTTTTTAGAAATTATTACTGGTATTTATGTTCACCAATCTATAGAATGCTAATATAAAAGTCAGTTCTTGGTCATTTAAGGAAAGTAGGATGTGTGTTTTCAGTAAGGAAGGTATGAGGAATGAAATTACATTTTATAAAGGGAAAAGGAAGTAGGTCTGACTTACATACAGGTGGCTGTTTCAGGGTGGGAGAACAAAGTAATGGGTACAGAAAGTGATAAGGTTTTATGGAAAGTGGACCCCAAGGCAAGAGTTTTGTGCATAAATACAAGTTTTCTTGAGATGCTGAACTGTCTTTGATAATGAGTTTTAAGTTTCTTTACTTCTGAAGTGATCTCGTCTATGTTTACCTTTGAAATTTTCTTTGTTACTTTGGCTAAGTGAATATAACCTTTCACAGTGATCTATATGATTTTATCTGAGAGTGTTATAAACCTTTTTGATATTTATCACAAAACTTCCTAAATAACTTGACTTTTAGCTGACTTTGTGATGCTTCACAGGGCCCCTGAGACATCCCAAAGAGCTATTAAACTATCGGGGCTCACTGGACATGTTAAATTACATGGGAAGTGCTGTTGACAGGGTGATAAATCTTCTCAGATTATACTGTATGGTTGATGTTACTAATATAGATGTCTTAAAATTATGTGGAATTAATACAGATCTGCTATGCCCTGATACAATATGGTCAGTTATAATTCTATTTATCATGTTGAAGTGTTACAAGTCACAGCAATGACTAGGCTACATTGTCAATTGCAATTTAATCAGATTTTAAACACGCCTTCTATGGTTTCACTCTGATACTTTTGCAAGAATACTGCTACTTCAAGATTTATGGAAAAGACTTTTCTAAGATTAACCAATAAGCAAATTTTGTTTGTTATCTGGTAAACTGGTAACAGACTGGAATTTAGTTTACTTTCTATGTTAAGGGAACAAAGTTTTCTTAGAATGCAGCTTTCAATAACAGATTATGAATTTCTTTGCCTTTAAGTGATTTACCTTTGTTTTTAAAATCTTTTGTTACTTTGGTAAAGTAAGAAGCATTATTTAAGATTATAGACCCAAATAATCACGATGGCGTTATCACTCATCTAGAGCCAGACATCCTGGAATGTGA
>SJYQ01096251.1:147593-159949 GCA_006410935.1 Redunca redunca
TTTTTTTTTTTTTTAATAATTTATTATTGAAAAAAAATATTTGTGAGGGCCATAGTCACTAGACAACTTTGAATTCTTTCATTCACTCATTGATTATTTCATTCAGTCACATTTTCTTAGTTCTTGCTACATGGAAAGAAAATCAGATACTAGCATCAACATGTGGGGTGACTGGAGAGAGAGAGAAAAGAGCCTGGAGGCAGGGACCTTATTTGGGCAATGATTATAAACATTTAGGTATTAAGAATCTACAAAGAGGAATCACTTCACACTGGCCAGAATGGTCATCATCAAAAAAATCAATAAGCACTAAATGCTGGGGAGGGTGTGGGAAAAAAGGAAGCCTTCTTACACTGTTTGCGAGAATGCAAGTTGGTACAGCCACTATGGAGAACAGTACAGAAGTTATTTAAGAAAACTAAAAAAAGTTACCATATGACCTAGCAATCCCACTCCTGGGCATCTACCTGGAGAAAACCCTAATTTGAAATGATATGTGTATTCCAATGTTCATCACAGCACTGTTTACAATAGCCAGGACGTATATGCAATCTAAATGTCTATCAACAGAGGAATGCATAAAGAAGATATGGTACATATATACGTTGTAATTGTAATTGTTGTTTAATGTCACTAGGTCGTGTCCAACTCTTTTGTGACCCTATGGACTGTAACCCGCTAGGCTCCTCTCTCCATGGGATTTTCCAGGCGGAATACTGGAGTGGGTTGCCATTTCCTTCTCCAGGGGATCTTCCCAACCCAGGGGATTCAACCCCAGTCTCCTGCATTGGCAGGCAGATTCTTAACATTGAGCCATTCATCCATAAATAAAGAACAAAATAATGCCATTTTCAGCAAAGTGGATGGACCTAGAGATTGCCATACTGAGTGAAGTAAGTTAGACAGAGAAAGACAAATATCATAGGATTGCACTTATATGTGGAATCAAAAAAAGGGTACAGATGAACTTATCTATGAAACATAAATCTAATAAGGACCTACTGTATAGCATAGTGAACTCTACTTAAAACTCTGTAATGGTCTACATGGGAAAAGGANTCCACTCATGCGAAGAATTAACTCATTGGAAAAGACCCTGATGCTGGGAGGGATTGGGGGCAGGAGGAGAAGGGGACAACAGATGGTTAGATGGCATCACCGACTCGATGGATGTGAGTTTGAGTAAACTCTGGGAGTTGGTGATGGACAGGGAAGCTTGGTGTGCTGCAATTCACGGGGTCACAAAGAGTCAGACACTACTGATTGACTGAACTGAACTGAACTGATATACATATATAAAACTGATTCACTTTGCTGTACACCTGAAATTAACACAACATTGTTAATCAAGTATACTCTAGTAAAAATGGAAAAATAAAAGAATCTGAAGCAATATGGTGACACTGGGGAAGAGATGGGAGACGGCCTACAGAATGTGCCAAGGTCTCCAAGGACCCCAGCTTGGTTTCCATGACTACTAGCTTTGGAGACAAAGCATTTCTATAACATGGAACTCTAAAAGGCAATCATCCCCATAACCTTCAAACAACATCTCAACTCTCTTCCCATATTCCATGTCATCTTCCCATTTGCTCTCTTCTCATTTCCCTGTTTATATTTTCCCCCATACTTCATCTCCAAGCTTTGAACACAGTATCTATGGACACTGCTGTGTTTGTAATGATTTAATTTGGACGTTATCTCTGCTCAAAACTAGTCATTATGCTTCAGAGTTTGGCATCTGTTTGGCGCCTATTTTTAGCCTTTCAAAGGACTGACTGTTGGTTTTATTTTTTTAATTGCTTTTTAATCTCTATTTTATTTATTTCCTCTCTGATCTTTATTATTTCCTTCCCTCTGCTGACTTTAGGTTTTGTTTGTTCTGTTTTCAGTTCTTTTATGTGGTAGGTTAGGTTGTTTATTTGATATTTTTCTTACTTTTTGAGGGTTGTCTCTATTGTTATTAGCTTCCCTCTAAGAGCTGCTTTAGAGGGGCCTAGTGCTCTCCAGTCTATGGGCTGCAAGAATTGGTCACAACTTAGTAACTAAAGCACATAGATTTGGCATGGTTGCATTTTGGAGCACCCATTCTTAGAAATCACTTTTCTAAGCTAAAAATGATTAGAATGCATGGTGGGCAGAAGCCATGTTGAAACGTAGTAAGCAGCATATGAGAAATTAGTGCTCAAATCAATGAGTAAGGAGATATGATCTCTCTTTTGAGAAATATAGCAACATAGTGAAAGGATAGCAGACTACAGAAAATTTTAGTTTTCATTTGAATTTCATCTTATTTTCACAGTAAAAGTGAATGTGTTCATAAGCAGAAGTGAAGGTGTCACAGAGAGGGAGACATTTAAAGAAATAAGCAAGAGAATGACCCATGGTTAGATGAAGTTTCTTGAGGAAGTCTGGAGAGAGTGGGTAAAGAAAAAGATGGCAGAGGAATATCTCTGGACAAGTGCAAGGATATCCAGGAGGGAAGCCAATAGTTTCCCATGAGCAAAAGACAGAGGAGGAACGTTGGTGAAGATAGAGAGGAGGTGGGGGCAGAAGAGGTGCAGCATTTAGGCCTGAAGGATGGTTTTATTATCTTCCCTGACACAACAGACAACAGGTAATGAAAGGGATGGCAGGGAGGCATGGTGCTTAAGGTCTCACAGAGGCTCTAAATGATTAAAGAAAGCTACTGGGAGAATGTGATGGAAAATTAAGCAAGCATGAATATCAGAATCGTGGAACAGCTGTGAGGTCCCAGGTCAGATGAGATATATGGGTTTACAGTGGACATTCTCTGACTCTGGATGCTCGTTAGTCAGTGTGATCCTGCAGCGGGGAACACATCCTCACTGTTTCAAGATCACCAGGTCAGGATAGGGAAGGCGAGAAGTGAAGGGTTCTGGCACATCAGAGAAGATGGTGTGAAAATAGCTGTCACAGAGTCTAGATGAACTGAGCAGGGAAGCCAGTGAAACCACCCCACGGACCCTGTCCTATCAGAGGCCAAAAGACACAATGATGCCAAAGAGCTGATATTGACAATGAGAGGAGATAGGACAAAGATTGTCTCTATGTAGAGGATGCATTCATCTCTCTTAAGGATTAGTTCACCTCCCTTTTGTTGTATTTTTCCACTGTCACAGAAAAAATAAAAATAAAGTTTATAGAATTATTTGGTATTTGAAGTTCACACACAAATCTTATCCTAACTCACATCTTTGTTCTCTGCTCCAGTAAACTGGAGAAGATCTTCATTTAGTCATGTGTAGAATTCAGTTAAAAATAACTCTTAGGGTGTCAGGAAGATTAAGTAAAAGAGTACGTACCTGGCATATAGTAGGCAACCAAATATTTGTTCATTTTATTATGGCTAAATTTGTTAATTTTAGCATGAGATCATGAGATTGATTCTACTGCTACTATTAATTTGGTTTATCAATGTTGTTGCTTCCAGTGCACTGGACTAAGAGCATTTTAGCAGCTAGTTTGCTAAATTGGTTAGAGCAAGCACTTGTAAGGTCAAGGTCATGAATTGACTTCATTCAGGTAAGTTGTTATGACACACTGGAATCCCCAGGTTGCGTCACAGACACATCTCAAAGAAATCTTGGCATGGGAGTATGTTTAGATATATGTAGAGGAAAATTAGCATTGGATTTAGCTTCACGCTTCTGTATGTTGGTGACCTCAGACAAGTTTTCAGACAGTTGATTTTTTTTTTTCATCTGTAAAATTTTACGTGACTATCACAGGTTCCAATAAGATATATAAGAAAATACTGCAAAATATAAATATTGTCCCAAAGCAGGTCATTACTGCCAATAGATAATTAGTCAATAAAATAAACAAAAGTGCTTCTAGGTAGTAAATGCTTTTTATAAAAGCAACTCATTTTTTTAATGTCTGTGTTTTACTTCATGGGACAGTCATTTTTCACCTCTAGGACCGTGATGTAAGTAAGGCAGATATTTCCAAATCTACTGTACAAATGAAATTATTTTCCTCCTAAGCTACCAGCACCCTCCTCACAGTCAAGTCTAAGGACCTTCTGTAGTTCTTCATCTTTCCTGATGGCCCTCTGAAGTATGGACTAGCCCCTCCTTCTTAAAGCTTCTTCCCTTTTTGACTTATGTGACACTGTTTTTATATCACTACCCCAAAATCACTGCAGATGGTGATTGTAACCATGAAAAGATGCTTACTCCTTGGAAGGAAAATTATGACCAACCTAGACAGCATATTCAAAAGCAGAGACATTACTTTGCTGACTAAGGTCCATCTAGTCAAGGCTATGGTTTTTCCTGTGATCATGTATGGATGTGAGAGTTGGACTGTGAAGAAGGCTGAGTGCCGAAGAATTGATGCTTTTGAACTGTGGTGTTGGAGAAGACTCTTGAGAATCCCTTGAACTGAAAGGGGTTCCAACCAGTCCATCCTAAAGGAGATCAGTGCTGGGTGTTCATTGGTGGGACTGATGTTGAAGCTGAAACTCCAGTGCTTTACCTGATGAAAAGAGCTTACTCATTTGAAAAAACCCTGATGCGGTGAAAGATTGAGGGAAGGACGAGAAGGGGATGACAGAGGATGAGATGGTTGGATGGGATCACCGACTCGATGGGCATGAGTTTGGGTAAACTCTGGGAGTTGGTGATGGACAGGGAGGGCTGGCTTGCTGAGGTTCATGGGGTTGCAAAGAGTCGGACATGACTGAGTGACTGAACTGAGCCCTTAAACTTGGGAAAAGTGGAATCAGAAGAGCATATAAGGTGATTGTAGGGACTGAAAGAGTGACTACTTATGGAAGACAGACCCAAAATATTTGGGGCTTGGAAATTTGAGATATGATGTTTGAGATGATCCTGTGCTAAGACATGACAGGTGAGTTACTATGTCGGGAATAATATGTTGATACCTTTCAACATATCTAATTTCTTGGCTAAGTCTTGTCTACCTAATATTGTGGGCTTCCCTGGTGGCTCAGATGGTAAAGAATTTGCCTGCAATACAGGAGACCCAGATTCAATCAGGTCACAAAAGCCACCTCTTAAAGTATGACTGTACTCATTTTGGTACAAGTAAAAAATACTGTTTTATGTTTAACATCTTGGAGAGGAAAAAAAGGCGTGGAAGGGGACATTACATGGCAACTGTCTTTAGATATGTGACAGGCTATTTTGTGAAAGGCAGCTAGTTTATTCTGTCCCACAACTGGATCCAAGGAGTAGAAGTTAAAGAATATATCTATATATCTATACACAAAACTTTCCAAAGCTTGCCAAGGAGGTGTGGATTTCCCATCATGGAAAGAACTCAAACATCAAACATAGTAGGATGATTCCTGGTGGGAATTAGTGTAAAAGAACTCAAGCATGGATAATTAAACTATGTGACCTCAGATTTCTAGTGTTGCCAGTTCGTTTTTTTCCTTTCCCACAGGCCAAAGTCCTTGCTCCACCCCTGACATTTCTTTGTCATCATTTCCCTTCTGCTTATCCTGTGAGTTTATGCTTAACACTTTGATTTTTCCTTTCTACACTGACTGCTCCAGGGAGACCATCCGGGCCCACTAAATTCAAGTATTGCTCCTAGACTTGTGACTTTAAAACATTTGTCTCCAAACCAACTGCTGCCCTTCCAAAAGCAAGAAGCCAGTTCTTACTGGTTCCTACATATCACCATCTCCAAATTAGCTTCTCTTCCCAAAGATGCCTTTCCATCAGTATCTCATTTTCTTGGCTTGCCTTTGTTTTTGAGCCTTTGGGTAATTTGAATTCTAAATTCAAATTGTTATCAAGATGCCAATACTTTTTATCCCTTAGTGGTTTTTCCTTTCTCTCAAAAAAATTATTTTCCTCCTTCTCATCCACACTGCCATTGCTCTGGTAGTTTTGAATTGTCAACAGATACACAAACTGCCTTTAAGACTTTGCTCCTTCCAAATCATCCTTCTTAAAACTATTTTATTTATGCATTTATTTAGCTGCACCAGGTTGTATTTGCAGCATGTGAGATCTGGTTCCCTTACCAGGGATTGAACACAGGCCCCCTCTATTGGGAGTGTGGGGTCTTATCCACTGGATCATCAGGGAAGTCCTCAAATCATTCTTTAAACATGTAGTTAGTTATTCAGATGTTCTCAAAATAATGCCATTCTTCAAGAACCCTATCATCAACCAAATAAAATCCAAATTATCCAAATCACCTGGTTTTCAGCTAACCCTCTGGAATTTGGATTTTCCTCACCCATTCTACTGTATCTCCTTTTAATCAGTAACACCCAGGCATAGCAGCATGCTACAGAATTTACCTGTAGGATAGCTGAGAAGCTTTGAGTTTTGATACAAATTAGTTACCACTGTGCCAAGATCTTGATTCCTCAGTCTAGAGGGCAGTTTCAGGGTCCTGGGTGTGTGGTCTATTAATCCCAGTTAATTCCCAAGCTTTGTGTTCTGCATGTGTCATGACCTGGAAAACGTTGGGGAAAGTGATGTGCTTGTTAACAGTAGCATCAGTTTTGCTGGTCATGTCTGTTAAATCACTTAATCTATGGTGCTTTCAAGTTCTTCACCAATAAAATAGGAAAATAGCACTGTCTACTTCCCAGGGTTGTTTATAAGAATAAGTTAATTAAGTATTGATAAAGATCAAATAATTTTTTTTTTCTATTCATGCTTAGGTGTTTATTTCCTCAGCGTATTGCCTTCTGAGACTGTTTTTCTCTGGGGATTTTCTCAAATGTGATCTCAGCCCCGTGAGACCCTCTTACTTCATCTAAATTTAAGCTGCCTTTAAGACTCACATCCCTCATGAAATAGACTCCAGATCTTCTTTGCTTATGAGTTTTGAGGTATCATTATTCTTAATACAGATTTGGTGTTTGCTGTTTGTTTTCCCATCTATGCAAGTTCTGCTATTATAAGCTGAATAAATTCCTGTATATTAATTTTGAGGAGCAGGATCTTCTTTATATGGAAAGAATAGCAGGATATTAATAGCAATTTAAATGATGAGAGTGTTAAAAAGTCAAGGTAAAGATGGTCCACAAATGGACCAGGGATACTTTAAACCATTGTTTAAATATGTACAGACCAAAAGAGACAGCCTAGTTTAGTGAGATGATTTAGTAATTCTCAGATGTCACCAACTACCAGTGTTCTGTTTATGTTTCGGGAAAGCTCGCTTATAATGAAAGTGAGAAATGTATGACCCTTACACATACCATGTGATCTTCATTTGCATTTGAGGAAGTAAGCTGAGATGTACCAATTTTACACCCTATCTGAGCATTGGAGGAAGTCAAGCAAATTGATCTTCTGTAGAAAGGAGAAGTAACTCTTATTCAAAAAGCAGAGAGGAAGATGGACAGTATTTAGTATTATTCTTACCAACAGCTGTTTCCAGCAACTCTAACTGATATGGAACCAAAATATATTTTGGAGTTAAAAGAAAAAAGCCTTGCAAATCAGATTTCTAAGATTTCCCCACAGAGGTGAAGTATTATAAGCTACCATTCAGTCTGAGATTTAAAATATTTTGTAAATTTTAATTAAAAATACAATTATGACATAAAACAAAAATAGTTATAGAAAGATGATACAATTTTTGTAATCATAAGGTTCATCATTCTGAATCTTCAGACAATCTTTTTAACATCTACAGATGAGTGACAACTCTTCACACACAAATGACTTTTTCATGTGTTTTGTTTTCTCAAGAGTATTTTCAGCTTGAAAAACCTGGTACATACCATGACTTCCTGAGTTCAATATCATGCCCTAATTTGTCACCACTGACTTGGTCCCAACCTCAAATCATCTGCACAGAGCTGCAGGGAAGAACCAACCACAAAGGCAGGGAGATAGCAGCACCCCTGGCTCCTCACTGGATCCTGGAGCAAGTCCAGAGTCACAGTGAACCAGATGCATCTCCTTCCCATCGGACAGCAGACGATGGAAAAAGAGAAGACAATGAACGATCACTTATGTCGATAATGGAAGCAGAGGAAGCCAAGGCCTATTTGAATTTACAGGTATTTTAGATCAGTGAGCTGCCATGGATTGGTCAGATGATATTTGAATTGCTCCTCTTGCAGCCTTATTGCCTCCTGTCAACCTGCTGATCCCAGGAGTTTATTCTGGTAGGGATCAGGGTTGTCACAGGGACTCCTCCATTGTTGGCTAGCCTAGTGATTTGGTCTCATAGTGGGCTACGCCCTCTTGGAGGGGCTTCTGAGAAGTCTCTGCGGGAGTGGAGTACATGCGATGTCTTCCCCTTTGTGCTGGTGTGTGTGGCCTCAGGAGTGCCATTCCCAGGTGTGCTCAACAGCAGGATAGATCTTGCTCATTAGTCTTATGTCAGCTCAACTATCCAAATCCTCCAAGAAGATATCAAAGGATGGACTGTGCCCTTTGGGATAATCCATTTCTTGCAAACCATCGCTTTGCTACCCTATCCATACTCTCTTGGTGGCTCCAGGCAGAGCATGGTCCATTTCTGAGTAAAGGAATGGATTTTTCCCAATGTGTTTACCTTTCCAGATCCTACCTTATAATTTTGGTGATATTAAGATGAATTAATAGATAATAAACATTGAATAAATACCCTAATGTAATTATTTTTCTCTACATTCACACATCACAAACATTCATTTTATGTCAACTTTGAGATATTTTTCCATGTGCTTACAAGATGAAGAAAACTGAACTAGAGATATTTCTAAGCAGGAATTATTAAAGTTATTAGGTTCAATTTTCACTTCATGGGAACTAGATGGGGAAACAGTGGAAACAGTGTCAGGCTTTATTTTTTTTGGCTCCAAAATCACTGCAGATGGTGATTTCAGCCATGAAATTAAAAGATGCTCACTCTTTGGAAGGAAAGTTATGGCCAACCTAGATAGCATATTAAAAAGCAGAGACATTACTTTGCCAACAAAGGTCCATCTAATCAAGGCTATAGTTTTTCCAGTGGTCATATATGGATGTGAAAGTTGGACTGTGAAGAAAGGTGAGCACCGAAGAAATGATGCTTTTGAACTGTGGTGTTGGAGAAGACTCTTGAGAGTCCCTTGGACTGCAAGAAGATCCAACCAGTCCATCCTAAAGGAGAAGAGTCCTGTGTGTTTATAATATTCTGGTCACTTCATGAGAAGAGTTGACCCACTGGAAAAGACCCTGATGCTGGGAGGGGTTGGGGGCAGGAGGAGAAGGGGACGACAGAGGATGAGATGGCTGGATGGCATCAACAACTCGATGAACATGACTTTAGGTAAACTCCCGGAGTTGGTGATGGATAGGGAGGCCTGGCGTGCTGCGATTCATGGGGTTGCAGATTGGACAAGACTGAGCGACAGAACTGAACTGAACTGAGACTCAATTTTTATTAGCTGTTTGCATTGATGTGAAAAGGAAAAACAAAAGCACAAATAAAACACACTCATTTGCTTTTTGTGTAGATATGACAAAACAGACATATTTGATCAGATGCAGAATAGGACTTTGGTATGTACATAATAACAGAGCTATCAGTAAACTTATCATTGTAATTATTTAGTCCTTTTACTTTTCTGCATGTGGCAGAGATTCTTAATTCAAATTGATTTTATGATGGAGCTTTTTTGTAATTGCTAAGTGTTTGAACCCTTATAACCTCATCCTCCACCACTACTTCCTTCCAGTTTTGTCAGTTCATTAACCTTATCTGGCTAAACATTACTTCTAAGGAAGTCTCAAGTTGCCATGGATAATTGACAAGGCAGTTACTTTATTTCCAGGTAACCAAGAATGCATTGAATGAATTAGAAATATGCTTTTGCATATAAATTCTCCTACATGGCCAAGTGAGTGTCTTGGCAAAATATTAATGTTATACAGCAGCTCCAGCCACTTTGAGTGAACACTGATCTCTCTTCATTCACTTATTCATATATTCCTTCATTTGTCCATTTATTTACTTAATCATTCTCTCATCAAATAATCTGTTGTGTGTGTGCAAGGTTATATAAGGTGCTGTGATAAATGCAAAGGTGAGAAAGTCTCAGTCTTTTCCCTTCAAGGAGGTTATACTTTGACACTTTATATGCTGGACAGTAGCACAACTTGTTGGAATTCAAGTTACCATGTGATGTGTGTGAAATTAAGTACTTTGCAAGGAAGAGAAAGATAATGTATTGATTAGGGAAGGTGGTTAGAGCCTAATGGAAAATGTTTATAGAAATTGAAATTGGAACCTGGAGAGAATTTTTGCCAGGTGGAGGGGAAAGTTCACAGAGTACTCCAGACATAGAAGACCCCTTCAGTGAATATCTAGCAGTAGGAATCACCAGGTAATCAGGTCAGGTAAGTGGCTGTTTGGAAGCAACATGAGGTTTAGGTAGGATTATACTGGGATGTCAAGTTGAAAAATTAAGATTGTGGAGAGCCTAAAAAAATTGCCCTCATCTAGCACTGCCATTTACACACACACATACAGGCACACACACAGAGAAAGCTTTAACTATATTTAGTTGGAGGGGGAACTCAATAAAGAATCTGAGTAAGAAAGTAGATTATTAGAAAGATTATTGTCTGTGTTGCCTCAGGGATTAGAAAGAAAAAGAAGCTATTACAATCACCAAAGTCAACAGTAATGAGGACAAGCACTAGTGTAATAGTTGTGACAATAAAAAAAGATAACAGGAGATCTTGCGAAAGTAAAGTTGTAGAATGTAGATATGAATTTGATAAGAAGAAACCAGGAAGAGGGACAATGAGGGGAAGGACTGACTACACTGATTTTAGCGTGTTAATTAAAACTATTGTATATAGGGTGGATGAACAACAAGGTCCTACTGTATAGCATAGGGAACTATAGTCAATATCTTATGATCAGCCATAATGGAAAACAATATGAAAAAGCATATATATCTATATATAACCGACTAACTTTTCTAGACAACTGAATCTAAAACAACTTTGTACATCAGCTGCGTGCATGTGTGCTAAGTCACTTCAGTCGTGTCTGACTCTTTGCAGCCCTTTGGCTCCTCTGTCCATGGGTTTCTCCAGGCAAGAATGCTGTAGTGGGTTGCCATGAGCTCCTCCAGGGGATCTTCCTGAACCAGGGATAAATTTTAAGAAAAGCTTCTTGGGACTGAGGCTCAAAATTAACCTACTTATAAGGCCTTCAAGCATTTGTTTGCCACAAGAAGCACAATTTGGAAATGCCAATATTGATAATCTAATTTTTAACTTAGTTATGGAAAGGATAACTGTATGGAGAGGATCATTTTGAAAAACAAAAGGAAATAGTTCCACACTTTCATTTAGATGCTATTTTCTTGTATTTGACATATTTCAAAGAATAAACATATTTGAAGATAATTGAAACATATTTTCCCAAATGGCAACAGAAATACCTGTAACAAATAATTATTTCAAACAATTAGTCTATTAAATAGACTTTTCCAATTAGCAGTAGAATTACAGATGGTTTAGTCACTGAGTTGTGTCCAACTCTTGTGACACCATGGACTGTAGACGACCAGGCTCTTCTGTCCATGGGATTCTCCAGGCAAGAATACCGGAGTGGGTTGCCATTTCCTTCTTCAGGGGATTTTCTTGACCCAGGAGTCAAATCTGGTTCTCCTACATTGCAGGCAGATCCGTTACTGACTGAGCTATGAGGAAAGCCCAGAATTACAGATACCTAATTAATAATGTGGTTCTTTATTTCCTCTTTCTAATTCATATTTTCCCTAGTGTGTAGCCTACTCAGAAAGATTTTTTTTTTTTTTTAGTGTAGAGATGTCGATGGACCTAGAGACTGTCGTATAGAGTGAAGTAAGTTAAAAAGAGAAAACCAAATTGTATATTAACACATATATGTGCAGTCTAGAAAAATGGTATTGATGATATTACTTGCAAAACAGAAACAGAGACACAGATGTAGAGAACAAACATGAATACCAAGGCGGGAAAGGGAATAACCTGGGAGAGTGGAATTGACTTATATACACTGCTGCTGCTGCTGCTAAGTCCCTTCAGTCGTGTCTGACTCTGTGCGACCCCATAGACGGCAGCCCACCAGGCTCCCCCGTCCCTGGGATTCTCCAGGCTAGAACAGTGGAGTGGGTTGCCATTTCCTTCTCCAATGCATGAAAGTGAAAGGTGAAAGTGAAGTCACTCAGTCGTCTCCGACTCTTAGCGACCCATGGACTGCAGCCCACCAGTCTCCTCCGTCCATGGGATTTTCCAGGCAAGAGTACTGGAGTCGGGTGCCATTGCTTTCTCCAATATACACTACTATGTATAAAACAGACAATTAATAAGAATCTACTGTTTAGCACAGGGAACTCTGCTGGAAACCCCAAAAAGAGG
>SJYQ01096251.1:160490-174244 GCA_006410935.1 Redunca redunca
ATTTGCTGGCATATTGAGTGCAGCACTTTCACGGCATCATCTTTCAGGATTTGAAACAGCTCAAGGCTGGAATTCCATCACCTCCACTAGCTTTGTTCGTAGTGATGCTTTCTAAGGTCCACTTGACTTCACATTCCAGGATGTCTGGCTCTAGGTGAGTGATCACACCATTGTGATTATCTTGGTCTTGAATGTCTTTTTTGTACAGTTCTTCTGTGTATTCTGCCATCTCTTCTTAATATCTTCTGCTTCTGTTAGGTCCATACCATTTATGTCCTTTATCCAGCCCATCTCTGCATGAAATATTCCCTTAGTATCTCTAATTTTCTGGAAGAGATCTCTAGCCTTTCCCATTCTGTTGTTTTCCTCTATTTCTTTGCATTGATTGGTGAGGAAGTCTTTCTTATCTTTCTTGCTATTCTTTGGAACTCTGCATTCAGATGCTTATATCTTTCTTGTCTTCCTTTGCTTTTAGCTTCCCTTCTTTTCACAGCTATTTGTAAGGCCTCCCCAGACAGCCATTTCGCCTTTGTGCATTTCTCTTGCATGAGGATGGTCTTGATCCCTGTCTCCTGTACAATGTCATGAACCTCCATCCATAGTTCATCAGGCACTCTATCTATCAGATCTAGTCCCTTAAATCTATTTCTCACTTCCACTGTATAATCATAAGGGATTTGATTTAGGTCATACCTGCATGGTCTAGTGGTTTTCCCTACTTTCTTCAATTTAAGTCTGAATTTGGCAATAAGGAGTTCATGATCTGAGCCACAGTCAGCTCCCGGTCTTGCTTTTGCTGACTGTATAGAGCTTCTCCATCTTTGGATGCAAACAATATAATCAATCTGATTTCGGTGTGGACCATCTGGTGATGTTCATTATTAGAGAAATGCAAATCAACACCACAATGAGGTATCATTTCACACCAGTCAAAATGGCTGCTATCCAAAAGTGTACAAGCAATAAATACTGGAGAGGGTGTGGAGAAAAGGGAACCCTCTTACTCTGTTGGTGGGAATGCAAACTGGTACAGCCACTATGGAGAACAGCGTGGAGATTTCTGAAAAAACTGGAAATAGAACTGCCTATAACCCAGCAGTTCCACTGCTGGGCATACACACCGAGGAAACCAGAATCGAAAGAGACACATGTACCCCAATGTTCATCGCAGCACTGTTTATAAGAGCCAGGACATGGAAGCAACCTAGATGCCCATCAGCAGATGAATGGATAAGAATGCTGTGGTACATATACACAATTGAATATTACTCAGCCATTAAAAAGAATACATTTGAATCAGTTCTAATGTGGTGGATGAAACCGAAGCCTATTATACAGAGTGAAGTAAGCCAGAAAGAAAAACACCAATACAGTATAATAACACATATATATGGAGTTTAGAAAGATGGTAATGATAAGCCTGTATGCAAGACAGCAAAAGAGACACAGATGTATAGAACAGTGTTTTGGACTCAGTGGGAAAGAGTGAGGGTGAAATGATTTGGGAGAATGGCATTGAAACATGCATATTATCATATGTGAAACGAGTCACTAGTCCAGGTCAATGCATAATACAGGGTGCTCGGGGCTGGTGCACTGGGATGACCCTGAGGGATGGGATGGGGAGGGCAGTGGGAGGGGTGTACACGATGGGGAACACACGTATCCCCATGGTGGATTCATGTCAATTTATGGCAAAACCAATACAATATTGTAAAGTAAAATAAATAAACAAATAAATAAAATTAACTGAAAAAAAAAATAATTTGCCCCCCGCCATATGCATACACAATTGCCAGGGATGTCTTTGTACTCTTTGAAGTCTAACCATATTAAATGTAACATTTCATGCCAGCTATGGTGTACATCCCTGATCTCTGCAATGTATATTCAGACATTCCATTTAGGTTTATGATAATTCTGCTTCAGTTTTCTAGAAGATAAAATCAACTTACACTGTGGTTTGCTAGTAAACCACAGATAGGAGTCTGTCTTCAGCTGTCATTAGCATTTTTCCATTGCTCAGATTTGTGTTTGAACCTTTTCAATACTGTTCATTGAGGCTTTTTTCAATGCCTGCTCTTTATTTTGTATTCCTGTTCAAATCTCCCCTGAATTTTTCATCTTTTTCTTTGGAGGGCAAAATTTTTCACTCTGGCATAATCTAAATGATAAATTGATATTATTTCTCCTGTACATCAAGCATGAATGAATTTCATTAATTGTTTATACAAGATACAATCACTTTATTTCTTTCCAGTTACCTTTGCCTTTTTGTTAAGTCTTTGAAGCAGCTGTCTTAATGTGAAGATAGAAACAATTAAATTTTTAAAAAGTAAAACTTCAAAAGAAGTTTTAATGAATGATAAAAGAGAACATTTCTTTTTCATACACAAACTGCAAAAGTGAGAAATGCAAGTGGAGAATGGTGACTTCAAGCATGGCGTGGTCCTACGCATCATGTAAGTTAAATAAAGAATAGGTGACTGTCATTATAAATTCCCAGTTTATTTTGTTTTCTGATGAGCTATAGCTGATATATAATATGAACAAGATGGTAGGTGTTGCAAGAGGGCATCAGAGGGCAGACACACTGAAACCATAATCACAGAAAACTAGTCAGTCTAATCACACTAGGACCACAGCCTTATCTAACTCAGTGAAACTAAGCCATGCCCTGTGGTGCCACACAAGCCAGGCGGGTCATGGTGGAGAGGGCTGACAGAATGTGGTCCCCTGGAGAAGGGAATGGCAAACCACTTCTATATTCTTGCCTCGAGAACCCCATGAACAGTATGAAAAGGCAAAATGATAGGATACCGAAAGAGGAACTCCCCAGGTCAGTAGGTGCCCAATATGCTACTGGAGATCAGTGGAGAAATCACTCCAGAAAGAATGAAGGGATGGAGCCAAAGCAAAAACAATACCAAGTTGTGGATGTGACTAGTGATAGAAGCAAGGTCCAATGCTGTGAAAACCAATACTGCATAGGAACCTGGAATGTCAGGTCCATGAATCAAGGAAAATTGGAAGTGGTCAAACAGGAGATGGTAAGAGTGAACGTTGACATTCTAGGAATCAGTGAACTAAAATGGACTGGAATGGGTGAATTTAACTCAGATTACCATTTTGTCTACTACTGTGGGCAGGAATCCCTTAGAAGAAATGGAGTAGCCATCATGGCCAACAAAAGAATCCAAAATGCAGTACTTGCATGCAGTCTCAAAAATGACAGAATGATCTCTGTTCTTTTCCAAGGCAAACCATTCAATATCACAGTAATCCAAGTCTATGCCCCAACCAGTAACACTGAAGAAGCTGAAGTTGAACGGTTCTATGAAGACCTATAAGGTCTTTTTAGAACTAACACCCCCCAAAAATGTCCTTTTCATTATAGGGAACTGGAATGCAAAAGTAGGAAGTCAAGAAACACCTGGAGTAACAGGCAAATTTGGCCTTGGAATGCGAAATGAAGCAGGGCAAAGGCTAATAGAGTGTTGCCAAGAAAATGCACTGGTCATAGCAAACACCCTCTTCCAACAACACAAGAGAAGACTCTACACATGGACATCACCAGATGGTCTACACCGAAATCAGATTGATTATATTGTTTGCACCCAAAGATGGAGAAGCTCTATACAGTCAGCAAAAGCAAGACCGGGAGCTGACTGTGGCTCAGATTATGAGCTCCTTATTGCCAAATTCAGACTGAAATTGAAGAAAGTAGGGAAAACCACTAGACCATTGAGGTATGACCTAAATCAAATTCCTTAAGATTATACAGTGGGAGTGAGAAATAGATTTAAGGGACTAGATCTGATAGAGTGACTGAGGAACTATGGACGGAGGTTTGTGACATTGTATAGGAGACAGGGATCAAGACCATCCCCATGCAAGAGAAATGCACAAAAGCAAAATGGCTGTCTGGGGAGGCCTTACAAATAGCTGTGAAAAGAAGGGAAGCAAAAAGCAAAGGAGGACAGGAAAGATATAAGCATCTGAATGCAGAGTTCTGAAGAATAGCAAGAAGAGATATGAAAGCCTTCCTCAGCGATCAATGCAAAGAAATAGAAGAAAACAACAGAATGGGAAAGACTAAAGATCTCTTCAAGAAAATTAGAGATACCAAGGGAACATGTCATGCAAAGATGGGCTCAATAAAGGACAGAAATGGTATGGGCCTAACAGAAGCAGAAGATATTAAGAAGAGGTGGCAGGAATACACAGAAGAACTGTACAAAAAAGACATTCAAGACCAAGATAATCACATTGGTGTGATCACTCACCGAGAGCCAGACATCCTGGAATGTGAAGCCAAGTGGACCTTAGAAACCTTCACCACAAACAAAGCTACTGGAGGTGATGGAATTTCAGTTGAGCTATTTCAAATTCTGAAAGATGATGCTGTCAAAGTGCTGCACTCAATATGCCAGCAAATTTGGGAAACTCAGCAGTGGCCACAGGACTGGAAAAGGTCAGTTTTCATTCCAATCCCAAAGGAAGGCAATGCCAAAGAATGCTCAAACTACCACACAATTGTACTCATCTCACACGATAGTAAAATAATGCTCAAAATTCTCCAAGCCAGGCTTCAGCAATATGTGAACCATGAACTTCCCGATGTTCAAGCTGGTTTTAGAGGAACCAGACATCAAATTGCCAACATCCTCTGGATCACTGAGAAAGCAAGAGAGTTCCAGAAAAACATCTATTTCTGTTCTGTTGACTATGCCAAAGCCTTTGACTGTGTGGATCACAATAAATTGCAGACAATTCTGAAAGAGATGGGAATACCAGACCACCTGAGCTGCCTCTTGAGAAACCTATATTCAGGCCAAGAAGCAACAGTTAGAACTGGACATGGAACAACAGACTGGTTCCAAATAGGAAAAGGAGTACATCAAGGGTGTATATTGTCACCCTGCTTAATTAACTTATATGCAGAGTACATCATGAGAAACGCTGGGCTGGAAGAAACATAGGCTAGAATCAAGATTGCCAGGAGAAATCTCAATAGCCTCAGATATGCAGATGACACCACCCTTATGGCAGAAAGTGAAGAGGAACTAAAAAGCCTCTTGATGAAAGTGAAAGTGGAGAGTGAAAAAGTTGGCTTAAAGCTCAACATTCAGAAAACGAAGAATGGTCCCATCACTTCATGGGAAATAGATGGGGCAACCGTGGAAACAGTGTCAGACTTGATTTTGGGGGGCTCCAAAATCACTGCAGATTGTGACTGCAGCCATGAAATTAAAAGACGCTTACTCCTTGGAAGAAAAGTTATGACCAACCTAGATAGCATATTGAAAAGCAGAGACATTACTTTGCCGACAAAGGTCCATCTAGTCAAGACTATGGTTTTTCCTGTGGTCATGTATGAATGTGAGAGTTGGACTGTGAAGAAGGCTGAACGCTGAAGAATTGATGCTTTTGAACTGTGGTGTTGGAGAAGACTCTTGAGAGTCCCTTGGACTGCAAGGAGATCCAACCAGTCCATTCTGAAGGAGGTCATGCCTGGGATTTCTTTGGAAGGAATGATGCTAAAGCTGAAACTTAGTACTGTGGCCACCTCGAGAAGAATTCGCTCATTGGAAATGGCTCTGATTCTGGGAGGGATTTGGGGCAGGAGGAAAAGGGGACGACAGAGGATGAGATGGCTGGATGGCATCACCGACTCGATGCACATGAGTCTGAGTGAACTCTGGGAGTTGGTGATGGACAGGGAGGCCTGTTGTGCTGTGATTCATGTGTTCCAAAGTGTTGGACACGACTGAGTGACTGACAGAACTGAACTGAATCGCAACAACAGTAATAATCCTCCGCTTTCTTGATATTGATGCCGCTATGTCTTTTTCTTTAAGGCACAGTGAAGAGAGAAGGTAAAATTCTCGGCTTAATATTTATAAACCTCTTGACTGTTACTATAATGAAAACTGCCTTTTATTTTTAAACAATTTTACTTTTCAAAAAGCATCTTAATGTGTACTTCTAAGGAAGTACATGTTGAATATAAACTGCTAATAGATTCAGTTTGATTTCACACAAATAGCATTTAATTTGAGTCTAATTATAACAGCTTTAACTATTATAGGAGATTATATATCTTTTGTATATATACATACATATATGTATATTATAGACATAAATGTATATATTTTCCCTCTTGCAGAATATTCACATTATATTCATGATTCACTGGAGCAGAATTTGCTGATTCCCACACTTGATCCCTTAATGGCATTTGACAAAATTTAGAGGAATTAAATGGTTGCAAATAGAACCGCAGGTGTCTGTCTTTAGAGTTGCAATATATCATTGTGATAACTACATGAGAATTAATCATTTATCTGCATGCTAACTCACCACTGGGAAAGGTATGAAGTAAGCACAGAAGTTAAATTAATTTCTGAGCCTTGTTTCTGCACAGAGTAGAATTTGGCCTAAGATATCTCCCAAGGGATAGTGGAGGTGTGGCTTCATTTGTAGTAAAATTGGCATGAATGTGAATACTTTTAACTGGGTGGCCTCAACCTATAGCTGTATTTTGTCACATTGGCTTAGTGTAGCAAAGGTGGAGGGGGATGGTGAAGAAGAAGCATATTCTGTTTTTTCCTATTCTTTGAAGGCATTTCCTAAGCAAATCTGAGATAATTTTACTCCAACCTTTTCTCTTCTTCACAAATGACTTACTGTACATAGTCAATCATACAGAACAATAAAAAATTTATATAAGCTGCGACTTTCAGGATACATCTTTGTATTTCTTATAAAATCAATAGGCTCTTGAAATGACACATTTTATTTAATATTGAAATAAAAATAAAACAAGGCATGATATCATTTTAAAATCATCCTTGCAAGAATGTGCAAGTTATTATGTACAATCATGGGAAATTAAAGTGGTTACACAAGAGAGGATTGATCTTGAGTTACTTCTCAAGAAAAAGTGGCCACCAGTGGACACAGGCATTTGTTTCTTTGATGTTTTTTCCGACAAATTCTGAGTGTTCAGGGAGTTTTGAAGATGGAGAAAGGTGCTTTTAAGTGCTCACCTTGAGGTAGCTCTCCAACTTCTTGATATGGACCTTAACCCTGTCCTCTGTCAAACCTTGACTGTCAAAGAAAGTGGCACACATTGCTTACACCAGGTAGCTAAGGAGCAACTCAGTCTATTGAGATGTCCTCAATCATTATAAGGAGAGAAATTTGCTCAGTTATTTTTCCTTACTAGAAAAACCATATTTCATCTGAACACTTGATTTGGTTTTCTCTGAATCTTGTTTCTTTTTTGCTTTGATCACTGTAACCATGATAATTAAAACTTGTAGTAGATCTCCACGTTTGCATTTTGTGTGTGTGTGTGGATTTAGTAGTTTTCTATCCTTGTTTTCATGTGTCTTGAATTTCTCAATTATCCTTTTGATGTGTGTGTGTGTGCATGCACATGCATGGGTATACATACATGCATGTATACGTGTGTGTATGTGTGTGTGTGTATATATATATACATGTATGTGTGTATACATATATATGCCTTCTCTCATAGCTCATTAAGTAAAGAATCCACCTGCAATGGAGGAGACCCCAGTTGGATTTCTGAGTCAGAAAGATCCGATGGAGAAGGGAAAGGCTGCCCACTCCAGTATTCTTGGGCTTTCCTTGTGGCTCAGCTGGTAAAGAATCTGCCTGCAATGTGGGAGACTTGGGTTTGATCCCTTGGTTGAGAAGATCCCCTGGAGAAGGGAAAGGCTACCCACTCCAGTATTCTGGCTTGGAGAATTCCATGGACTGTATAGTCCATGGGGTCGCATACACATGTCATGGTGGATTAGTCACTAAGCCGTATCCAACCTTTGTTACCCCAAGGACTGACTGCTGGACTCCTCTGTCCACGGGATTTCTCATGTTGTCATTTCCTTATCCAGGGATCTTCCCAACCAAGGGGTTGAACCTGTGACTCCCACATTGCTGGTGAATTCTACATTGCTACCAGGGAAGCCCTATATATACATGTATATAGGGCTATACACACATGCTTGGGTATACACATATATATCATATACACATGTATAAGTATGTATACATGTGTATACCCAAGCAAATATATACATGTGCTTCCCAAGTGGCACAGTGGTAAAGAATATCTACCTACTAATATAGGAGACACCAGAGACATGTTTTTGATCCCTGGTCGGAAAGGGCCCCTGGTGAAGGAAATGGCAACCGGCTCCAGTACTTTTCCCTGGAAAATCTCATGGACAAAGGATCCCAACAGGCTACAGTCCATGGGGTTGCAAAGAGTCGGACACGACTGACTGAGTGGCTAAGCACGTACACATGCATCAGTTCAGTCAGTTTAGTCTCTCAGTCGTGTCCGACTCTTTGTGACCCCATGAACTGCAGCACTCCAGGCCTCCCTGTCCATCACCAACTCCCAGAGCTTACCCAAACTCATGCCCATTGGGCCTATGATGTCATCCAACCATCTCATCCTCTGTCGTTCCCTTCTCCACCTGCCCTCAATCTTTCCCAGCATCAGGGTCTTTTCAAATGAGTCAGCTCTTTTCATCAGGTGGCCAAAGTATTGGAGTTTCAGCTTCAACATCAGTCCCATCAATGAACATCCAGGACTGATCTCCTTTAGGATGGAGTGGTTGGATCTCCTTGCAGTCCAAGGGACTCTCAAGTCTTCTCCAACACCACAGTTCAAAAGCATCAGTTCTTTGCTACTCAGGTTTCTTTATGGTCCAACTCTCACATCCATACCTGACTACTAGAAAAAGTATAGCTTTGACTATATAGAATTTTGTTGGCAAAGTAATGTCTCTGCCTTTTTTTCTTTTTTTTTGTCTCTGCTTTTTAATATGCTGTCTATGTTGATCATAGCTTTCCTTCCAAGGATCAAGCATCTTTTAGTTACATGGCTGCAATTACCACCTGTAGTGATTTTGGGGCCCAAGAAGATAAAATCTCTTACTGTTTCCACTGCTTTCCCATCTATTTGTCATGAACTGATGGGACCAGATGCCATGATCTTAATTTTCTGAATGTTGAGCTTTAAGCCAACTTTTTCACTTGTCTCTTTCACTTTCATTAACAGGCTCTTTAGTTCTTCTTCACTTTCTGCCATAATGGTGGTATCATCTGCATATCTGAGGTTATTGATATTTCTCCCGACAATCTNTCTTAATTTTCTGAATGTTGAGCTTTAAGCCAACTTTTTCACTTGTCTCTTTCACTTTCATTAACAGGCTCTTTAGTTCTTCTTCACTTTCTGCCATAATGGTGGTATCATCTGCATATCTGAGGTTATTGATATTTCTCCCGACAATCCTGATTTCAGCTTGCAATTCATCTATCTCTCTATATCTATTCATACACAAAACCATATATTTATATATACATATATATATGAAAAAAGTATTAAATAATTTTAAAAGGACATAGAAAGTTATCAAATATAAACATGTATCATCCCCTTTACTTGCTTTGTGCAGATGTGCATTAGACTTCTTGACCCTCTCTAGAACCCTATGATTACCCCATGAAGGTGTGAATACATTCTATTCAACTGTATGTTTTCTCCTCTGCAGTCTCTGCTTCACTGGGTCCCCAAAGTAAGCATGCATCAGACTCACACAGAAGGCTAGGGTCTGTCAAACTAGGGGCTGGGTGCCCCTCCCGGAGTTTCTGATTCAGTAGGTCTAAGTTGGGACCCGATGGTCTGCATGCCTAACAACTTCCTACATGATTCTGATGTTACTAGTGAAGGGATTATCCTTTGCAAACTACGGATTTAGTTGGATTTTATTTCCTATCATGTCATCTGTAAGTAAGTTGCAACTAGATGAGAAATTTAAGGTTTCATCCAAGATGAAAACTGTGAAAAGCAATTGTATCTTGTATGTCCTCCAATTGAGTTGTCATATTTGGGAATCCCTGTCCCAAGTGGTTTCAAGAGCCAAGAGGAAATTATCTGTACTCATTTCTCATCCCAGATTCTGTCCTACTGTGACCAGATCACAGACAAGCATCCGGTTGGGCTTCTGTCCTAAGTAGCTTTCTTATGACACATGTTTCTTCTGGGAGCCAATTAGTTTACTCTGGCTGTACATTAAAACCATCCAGAAGTTTTAATTTTTCATTTTATTTATTTTGGCCGCTCTGGGTCTTTGTTTTGGTGTGTGAGCTTTCTCTAGTTGCATCTCTCGGGCTCTGTTGCTCTCAGTGTGTGAGCTCTTAGTCCCCTGACCAAGATCGAATCTGTGTCCCCTGCGTTGGGGATTCTTAACCACTGGACCACCAGGGAAGTTCCTATCTGGGAGATTTTTAAAGTTTTGCTGTTGCTGAGACATTACTTTTATTTATTTATTTACTTTTAATTTAAATTTATTTATTTTAATTGGAGGCTAATTACTTTACAACATCACTTTTAAAGGGATCTGCATGAAGCCCTGGTAGCAACACTTAAAAAAAATTTCCCCGTGACTCTAACCAGCAGCCCAGATTGAGAACTGCAGGGTGAGGTGGGCTTTCTGGTTCTTTCCATCACTGCCTGGTGGAATTTTGAGCCTTTTAAGTGCTGACTGGAACCAGGGTTCCTCCAATCATGGACATTTTGATAGTGTTTATGACTTCTATTTCATTTTAGTTACTATCGTTTTCTTTCTTTATTCCTTCTTTTCTACCTTGTTATTGTCTGAGACTGTGGCAAAACATTTTAGTTAACACTCTCAGAGTTGCAAGCTAGCCTAAACCCCCAAGTCTCTAAAATACACACACTCAGAATTTGTTCAGGTGAGGCTCAAAGGGATAGACAAGCACAAAATCGTGCAACTAAGGCAGAATATAGAGAGGTTTTGATGATTAGTTGTTAGATAATCATGAAGGAAAGAGGAAAGTCTTCAGTATAATGTCTAAAGTGAAAGCCCCCTCCGAGAAGCGTCTTAAACCCAAGAACTCTGGCATCTTCAGTTCTGCATAAACCTGCAAGTTAATGGAAGAGAACTGAGTCCTCTGGAATCCTTACTGGCTCTGACAGAAGTGGTAGGGAGGTCATGGCTCTGAGTTTGAGAGTCAGAGTTTTATAAACAGAAGGCAACTCCCTGGGGCATCTTAACTTCTGAACCGAATTAGACACTGTATTTAAATTTACCTATGTCTGAGGTGATTGCAGAATTACAATATTGTAAAGCAATTAGCCTCCAATTAAAATAAATAAATTTATATTAAAAAATAAAATGAATGTAGAACTACTCTGCAATGGCTACAAAGAAGATAAGGACTGAAATATGGAATGCAGGAAATGTTCAAGCTATAAATACACTCTCAGATATAGATCATGACTTGGTAGCAACAAGTACTGTACCCAATATTTACCTAGTGTTCATTTTCTGTTTGTATAAATATCTAAATACATAGGATTAAAAAGGAATTTGTGTGACTGAAAGAGAGAGGGTGCTTTTCTTTTCTGTTCTTTTTGCATATTGCCAAACAGATATAAATTCATTAAAGAAAGGACATAGTTCAAGATAACTGTAAATTCTAAATACATATTGTCCTTAAATAAGAAGTAGATAAACTCGATCTAACTGATATTCCTGCTTATTCAGTATTTTGCACTTTGGTATAGTTGGTTATTTAACAATCATGGAAATTACAACATAAAGACAAACATAGTAAAGTGTAAACTGCTTCATAATACATAGACACTGACTTTTACCTCTGAAGGAGGATGATACTTCTATCTACTTCCGCCTGAAGCTTTCCAAAGTTGGAAAATTCCTGCTTGATTCAAATTTACTCTAAGACATATTTATAGGCAGAAAATGTCTATTGTTTTTCTTTTCTTCTATCTAAAATCACTACTTATTAAATAATTGGCCTACAGAATGCATGTTCTTTTCAAAAATCAGAGTGGCTTCATTAGCCAGATTGAAGGTAATGAATCAACTCACTTGATTTTGGTCATGTAAGATGATTTACTAGTCAAGACAATTAGTATTATTGAAGACACTGTCATTTTGTTTCTCAAAAGATTATCTCCTAAATTCAGAACAATTAGAAATAAAAAAGCCTGCTAAGATAAGATGTATCATTTAAAGACAGAAAAAAAAACCTGCTATTTCTGCTAGCCTTTCAAGTTTTTTTCTATATATTTCACACACACACACACACGCACACACACACATATATAAATTTCAGTGTCTTCATTATTCTTGTTAATTCAAAATACAGATTACTGAGATAAATGCTGAAATTTCATGTGAAATCACACAAAATATTAAAATGTGATATAATAAATTTCTTTTTGAGAACTTTTACTCTGTAAAATAAAGAAGCATCATGTATGTTTTAATTTTTGCTGAGGACTGCAAATAATTCAATTATTCACTTCTATAAAAGAAATTAGTTCTAAAACGTGTGTTAGACTAGCAATGAATCTATTTGAAAAATATATTGATTTTTCTCCTTTTTTATAATATAAATGAACAGAGGGCCACTTCACCTTTTGTAGCCTGCCTGCTCCAAGTAAAGAGAAAGCAAGAATTGAAAGTGAGACCTCGTGACTCTGTGTGGAGTCACCCTGAGTAACTCATCTCTGGAGGTAATATTTGTGCCTGCATTCCCTACCAATTCAGCTATAATTTAGAATGAACAGGAGAAAGGTTGTTATTAATGCCTACAAAACTCAGCAAACCAAAGCAAAGGCATAAGGAAGACAATAAATTCTGTTAACTCCTGGAAATGAATGTTTCTCTCTAAGCCACTTCAAGTAAACTTTCTCACCTGAATGTTGAAGATGGTGAACAACTTATCTTTCATTCATGGAATGGACGTTGACAACTGAATGTTGGTCTCATTGTTTGCACAGAATGACTAATAGAAAGAAGTAACAGAATATGCAACAAAAGTAAAAAAAAAAATCTATGGAGTGCATATAAATCTAGGACTAACAGAAAATAGGACACAGGCTATTAACTATTACAAAGAATGCTTTCACATTTAGAGGCTTTGGAAGAAAGAGACTCCCAGGAAATGATATGTCCAAGGAAGAAATAGTATAACTGAGCAGGACCATATGTGAAGTGAAGTGAAAGTCGCTCAGTCGTGTCTGACTCCAGGCCAGAATACTGGAGTAAGTAGCCTTTCCTTTCTCCAGGGAGGACCCTATGCAGCCTTCCCAATTCAGACCTATCCCCATATCCTCTGCAGTAGCTCCTCTATGAAGTATCTGGATAGCAGTATCTGATACACATTAGCTGAGTTTTATAGATGCTAAAACCCGTTATCAAATGGAAGAAATTATGACGACCATGAGCATGTCGTCCCCAGACTTACTGGCATCTGATGACTGATAGTGTTAACCCCATGATCCTACCCTGTTACCTCATCATCAACCAATCAGAGAATTGTGCACAAGCTGATTGTATTCCCTGTGACTCTCTTCCTCACCTGGCCTTTAAAAATGCTTTACTGACACCCATCGAGGAGTTTGGTGTTTTGAGTATTAGCTGCCCTGGACTCATTGCTTGGTGCCTGCAATAAATGGTGTACTTTTTCTTCATCACAACCCAAATTTGGTTTGGTAACAATAGATAATAAGTGTGCTGATATTCAGGGGTCCTCAAAGAACAGACTGGAAAGTGACCGGGATGGACCATGAATCTATGAACCTAGCCTTCCAAATGACCATCATAACTTAAAAGGAGAAGGTAAAGAGTAGTATTCACCTCCCCACCCCCCCACCCTCC
>SJYQ01096251.1:174381-224918 GCA_006410935.1 Redunca redunca
ACCCTCCCATCCCCCTAACCCCCACCTCGCTAAATAGATATTGAGAGAAAAACTGCTCAGTGGAATGTTACTTTGCTTTAAACATTTTAGTTGTAAAGCATATTTGTCTTAGTTTTAAAATTTCAACTTTTTCTGGGGACACATATGGATAAATCTATGAAGCTGTGCTAAGTGTGGAACCTGGCTATTTCATGATGTCACTCCTGTAGGTCTGTGTCCAGTTGCCTCCTTTGGTGATATCTGCATTTAAGTGACGAGCTGCAAAGGGAAATTGCACTTCCAGCAGCTGCAGTCCCATAAGCTTAGTTATTAGTCCCAGCAGTGCTTTCAGTGTGCTTTTTCTCTCTTGCTATTTTTAGCACTGCTGGACTTAGAAAAAAGATATAGCATGCCTAGTGAAATTTGAATTTCAGATAAACAACAAATACTTTTTACGTTATGAGTGTGCCCAGTGAAAATCTACTTGCTTATCTGAAATTCAAATTTCTGTGGATGTTCAACATGCAAACTCCCCTCATTCTTTAAGGCCATAAAAAGAAATTTTATAATCAGTAGATCAGCATTTGATCATATCTACCACTTCCTCATTCACTTCTATTGGAAAGAAAGACACACCTATTTTCTTTACCATAGCAACCCTTCTATTTTGTGCTTTGGGCTCCATCCTTTTTGGTGCCTCAATACATAAGCAATCCACCCAGTTTTCTGTGTCTTCAACATCTTTCTCTCTCTGAGCTCAACGGCTCTCTAAATGCAGGAGCAGGCCCCCCAGTTGCCCTCTGTCTCCACCTCCATCCATTCTCTGTTTCCTTCACACACGCCTTGGTTTCCACCTTCTCCTTGCTCTGTGCCAGGACCATTAAATGCTGCCGTTCCATGGGGTTCTCCATGCCCGAATCTTCTCAGTTTATAGTTTCCCATGGGAGGGCTCACCAATTGCCACCTATTGGCCCAAGACCTCCTAATCTTCATCTAAAGTTGCAATGCCTCTTCTGACTTCCAGACCTATATATGTCTCTTCAACATCCCTCTCTGGATGTCTATTTTGTGCCTCAGACTATCATCTCAAAAATTGAATTCCTCTTCTTTTCTATCTGCCTCCTAAACAGTGTGTTCTCTCTATAGTAAACATATAGTAATAAAATCTACCCAGTTATCTAAATCAGAAAGATGAGATCAGCTCCACAGATACTTAATCATCGAGTTCTACTTGATTTACTTTCAAAATACTTTAAAAATCCATCTACTTTTTCTTTCTTTTTTTTTTAAATAGTTCCCTGTGCTATACAGCAAATCTTTGTTGCTTGCCTATTTTATTTATTATATTTTTTGGCTATACCACAAGGCATGTGGGATCTTAGTTCCCTGACCAGGGATTGAAGCTGCATCCCCTTGCATTGGAAAGGCAGAGTCCTAAATATTGGGCTGCCAGGCAAGCCCCTCATCTACTTCTTTTTATTCTTACAGCCTCTATCACCTTCTTTCCCAGAACACAGCATTGACTTCCTAACAGGGTTTCTTTGGCTTCTATCTTGTCCTTCCTAGCTATTTTCCAAAAGAAGCTTGAGTGTTTTTCCAAAACATAAAAGTGACAATGTCTCTCTTTTACTTGAAAGTCTACAGAAATTTCTCCTTGTCATTAGGATATCTTCCAAACTCCTAACTGTGGCTGATAAGGAGCTCACAGTTGGTTCCCACCCCCTTCTCTTGCTCCCTGCTGGGCCACAAGGAAATCCTCTTCCTTCAAATCTTGCTTATCTTTGTGTGCTCACTTGTGCTGTATCTTTTTCCTAAAGTAGAATATCTCTTCTTTTTACTCCTTTGGATTGTTCTTTAATTACTAGTTCCTCAGGGAAACCTGCTTTGTTCTACTAGATGTATGTTCCTTTAGCTTTATTTATTCATAGATTAAAAAAAAAATTACCTGTTTGATCATGTCTTATCACATGGAATATAAATTCATTAGGGATGAAGCCATTACTGCATTTTCCACTGTATTTCCAGCTTCTAAAAACTTGCTTTGATACAGAGTAAATTTCTAAGAAATAGTTGCTCAATGTGTAAATAAGTGAGCAAGCAGGCACACAGGATGACAGGGAGAGAAAACTGTGATTAAAGTGGGTCACAAATAGTCAGACATGACTAAAGTGACATAGCACATTCACTGCATAGGGAGGAAAACAGGTGTGAGACAAGACGCCTACCTTCAAGTGGCTTGCTGTGTAGAGAAAAGGGAACCAATAAGGCTGAGTGCTGAAGAACTGATGTGTTTGAACTGACTCTTGAGGGGCCCTTGGACTGCAAGGAGATCCAACCAGTCCATTCTGAAGGAGATCAGCCCTGGGATTTCTTTGGAAGGAATGATGCTAAAGCTGAAGCTCCAGTACTTTGGCCACCTCATGCGAAGAGTTGACTCATTGGAAAAGACTCTGATGCTGGGAGGGATCTGGGGCAGGAGGAGAAGGGGATGACCGAGGATGAGATGGCTGGATGGCATCACGGACTCCATGGACGTGAGTCTGAGTGAACTCCGGGTGATGGTGATGGACAGGGAGGCCTGGCGCGCTGCGATTCATGGGGTCACAAAGAGTCGGACATGACTGAGCCACTGAACTGAACTGACTGACACATGAAACTACTAACAAATGACAATACTAAACACCTGATACGGACTATAAAGACTGTGGAAATTGCAAGAAGGAAAAGGTCACCATGGTCCAGAATAGTCTGGAAAATCTTCATGGAAGAGGATAAAAATAAGGAAACATATCTAAATATGGGCATTTGGAAAACATGACAAATATTTAGGAAGTTCAGGTAGTTGAACATTACTTAAAAAAAAATTGAAGTATAGATGATTTACAGTATTGTTTAATTTCTGCTGTATAGCAAAGTGACTCTATGGTTTTTCTAGGAGTCATGTATGGATGTGAGAGTTGGACCACAAAGAAGGCTGAGTGCTGAAGAATTGATGCTTTTGAACTGTGGTGTTGGAGGAAGATTCTTGAGAGTCCCTTGGACATCAAGGAGATCAAACCAGTCAATCCTAAAGGAAATCAACTATCAACGTTCATTTGAAAGATTGATGCTGAAGCTGAAGCTCCAATACTTTGACCACCTGATGTGAAGAGCTGACTCATTGTAAAAGATCCTAATGCTGGGAAAGATTGAGGGCAGGAGAAGGGGGTGACAGAGGATGAGATGGTTGGATGACATCATCGACTCAATGGACATGAGTTTGAGCAAACTCCAGAAGATAGTGAAGGACAGGGAAGCCTGGTGTGCTGTGGTCCATGGGATCACAAAGAATTGGACATGACTGACTGAACAACAAATATATAATATATATATATATGTGTGTGTTTAATAAATATGTTGGTGTTTTAGTTGCTAAGCTGTGTCCAACTCTTGGCAATCCCATGGACTGTAGCCTGCCAGGCTCTTCTCTCCAAGGGATTTTCTTGGCAAGAATACTGGAGTGGATTACCATTTATTTCTCCAGGAGATCTTCCCCATCCAGGGATCAAACCTGAGTCTCCTGCGTTGCAGGCAGATTCTTTACCAACTGAACTACCAGGGAAGCCATATATATATATATATTCCTGGAGGAGGGCATGGCAACACACTCCAGTACGTGAGAGGGTAACAGGCAGGAAGGCCAGGGGTCTCCAAATGGATGAAATAGCCTGCAAGTGTCAGACATTTTTATCTCTCAAGCGGCAGAAGGAAACAAACTAACGATATTTTTTCCTTCTCTATACAAATTTAAAAGGAGGTTTCTCTTAAAATACTGTATTGCCATAATGACAGCTGGTTTCACCTGAAGTTAATTATTCTCAAACCTAGAGATAACCTATGTATTTCTCTTATGGAAATGTTTATCTTAAGCTATGCTAATGTACTATGCATTTACCCCAAACTCTGTCTTCAAGTCAGTTCCGCTTCTTGGCTCAGAACCTACTTGACAAACCAGTATGTTATGCTCATATATTGTTCCCCTAATCTATGTGAAGAAAGCTGAGTGCCGAAGAATTGATGCGTTTGAACTGTGGTGTTGGAGAAGACTCTTGAGAGTCCCTTGGACTGCAAGGAGATCCAACCAGTCCATTCTAAAGGCAATCAGCCCTGGGATTTCTTTGGAAGGAATGATGCTAAAGGTGAAACTCCAGTACTTTGGCCACCTCATGTGAAGAGTTGACTCATTGGAAAAGACTCTGATACTGGGAGGGATTGGGGGCAGGAGAAGAAGGGGAACGACAGAGGATGAGATGGCTAGATGGCATCACTGACTCGATGGATGTGAGGATGAGATGGCTAGATGGCATCACTGACTCGATGGATGTGAGTCTGAGTGAACTCCAGGAGTTGGTGATGGACAGGGAGGCCTGGCGGGCTGTGATTCATGGGTTTGTAAAGAGTCGGATACAACTGAGCTGAACTGAATCTATGTAAATGAAACTATTTTTATGGTGATCTGCCCTTCTTCAAGATTCAAGTTAATCATTTTATGGCCCAGAATGAACCATTTGGTGCCTAGAGCATCTTATGGGTGAGGAGCCTTGTGCCATTCTGAGTTTTAAGACATTCCTTTCTTTTATAAACAGACTGCTAGTGACTATATAACATCCAGGTGAAGACCAGCAGGGGGGTACTCTTTCTGTCCCCTTCTGATGCCTATGTCAGAAGCTTTCTCTATCTCCTTTATACTTTAATAAAACTTTATTACACAAAAGCTCTGAGGGGTCAAGCCTCGTCTCTGGCCCCGGATTGAATTCTTCTCCTCCGGGGGCCAAGAATGCTGGCGTCTGTGCATGATTCAACAACAATCTTTCATATGCTTACCTGGAGAACCCCCATGAACAGAGGAGCCTGGCGGACTTCAGTCCATGGGGTCCCAAAGAGTCAGACATGACTGAGCGACTAAGCACACACACACACGCACACATATGTATATTCTTTTTTTTTTTTAATATTCTTTCCAATATGGTTTATCATTTGAATATAGTTCCCTGTGCTATACAGTGGGACATTGTACTGTTTGTTTTTTTGCTTTTTCCTGCTCATAATTCTTTTCCCACTTCTGGTACTGGTGCTATTCTTTTTTGTGTTAGAACATTCATTCCCCAGCTCATAAGTTTCTGAAGGGGTTGCCAGCAGCTACATTTTAAATCCAACCTTTCACTCAAGGACATAGCCCAAGCATAGTGGCCTGCTGACAGTGATTAGCCTACAGATGTGACCTAAGAAAGGCTAATTCTATTCCTTCTCTGGGATTTCATGAAACTGCTTGAAGAGAACATTTACTTTTCCTGTGAAGCCACTGTAAAATGTAAGGCTGCCACTGTTTTTGTCCACAATGCTTATCCTCTCTGCTGTACAAAGGAAGCTTGACTGGAGTCAGAGAAAATAAGAACCACAGAGAGAAGGCATGGAAGCAAGGGAGCCACATTGGCTGACTCTCTGAAGGTCCTGAGACAACTGTATACCTGAATTTTCAATTTCTGTCACTAATACATCAAACTCATTTTAACTAGTTTCAGCCAATTTTAGCCTGGTAGATGAGTCCAGACCAAAACGGGGTAAAGGGTGGATGAAGAGGGAGAACAGACAGGTAGAAGAGAGTCAGTCATAAGGGTAGCATGGTAATGGGGAAGAGGACCCAGATCAAAGCAGCATCCAGAAGAAGAAGTGACAGGACTTGGTTGGGACCAGATATACTCAATGAGAAGGAAAAATTGTCAAAAACAGGAAAATTTTGGCAAGAAGGGGCAGTTAGGATGGGGAAGGGGGTTTGAAGGGAAATAATAGTCAAATGATGACAGCTGAGTTCCTGGTAAAGCCGGGACTCTGTCAGCCTATGGTTTCAGTTTGATGACCCACCCCACACTGGGATGATGGTGTGAAATCAGGAAGGTGACCTGATTTTGTGCTTTGTGTCAGTGCTGAGCAGAGGATGACATAAAACTCTGATTATACTTCCCACACTCAGTCTCTACCAGGGAGAATTTGTAGCTTCGAACAGAGGTTCTTGAATTGTGATCCCTAGACGAGCAGCATCGGTATCACTTGGGAATGTATTAGAAGTACAGAGTCATGGCCCCACCCCGGAGGAAGGCATCAGAGACCCTGGTGGTGGCGGCAGGGTCTGCCCTTGACTAGGCCCCCTGCTTGACACTGATCTCCACTAACAGCTGGTGAAGAGTACACTCTATATGGGGCTCTACCACAGGTGAGGCAACCCACCACTGACTACTATGATTTCACGCAGGAAGAAGGACTCCCTTTGAAAAATTCATTTTCCCTGAATCTGTTCAGTCAAAAACTGTATATTGAATATGTACTACCTGCCAAGCACTTTGGATACTGTAGAAAACAAACCTGATATCATCAACTATGAAAATACATAGATGTTGGCAATTACAAATTAGGCTATAGTCAGGGGAGAACAAGATGGTGGAGGAGCAGGTGGACGTGGAGTCCATCTCTTTCCACAGGTACATCAGGAACACACCTTCAGACACAGAAGTGCATGCAGAACACCAGCTGAGAGTGGACAGGAGGACCTGACCAGTGGAAAAGAATATATAGAAGCACGCAAAATTTGGTAGGACAAAGGAACTCGGTAGGAAAAACAGGAGTGTTAGTAGGACTGGACCTGTCCTCAGTGGGTGGTGGAACTGAAACAGAGGCCTGATCTCCACATTGGGGCAATTGTCTGAGTCAGAGGAGAAACATTTAAGGCTGGGAGTGAAACAGTTGATCTGTGGCAGCCTAAATGGAATGAAAATCAGACAGTCCTTGCCACAGTCATACAGACCCTAGACAGGGATGCAGGTTCCCCTGGAGGGCGCAGCAGCTAGGAGCTGGAATTTAGGGATTGTGGAGCAATCCCAGGATGAGGGCTGCTGTTAACTGCAGAGAGACAAATCAAGGGGATGTGAGGGAGGAGATTGGGGTGGGAAATGCCTATGGAGGAAAGCCAGGCAGCCATGGAAGCAAGGCAAAACTGCTGAGTCATGCATGGGGGTGGAGCCATCACCATGGCCTCTCTCTTCCCACACACCAGCATTGACAGCTGAACAATAGAGAGGCTGGCCCATCAAACACCTGATGCACTGAGTAGGACCCCACGCAGGGTGCTCCTTTAAGAGACTGATGCGCCAGAACTACAGAGTAGGACACCACTCAGGGTGTCTCTTTAAGTGCCTGACATGCTGATCTACAGAGTAGGAACCCAGCCAGGGGCCCCCTACTATGTGCCTGATGCACCAACAACAGAGAAGGACCCCAGGCAAGGGAGCCCTCTAAGTGCCTGAAGGGGCAGAGCTACAGAGAAAGACTGGGGAAAGAGGTCTTCTCATTTCCAGCTACAAGAGTCTTGAAAAAAGACTCAGATAGGGCCATAACTCCTGGGGCAGAGGAGTTATGTCCGTGTCCTGCACACTTTGTGCAACCAGGGTCCCCACAAGCCAAGCAGTTTCACCACCTTCACACTCAACTCTCACTAGGGCAGAGCTGCCACAGGCAAAAAAAAAAAAAAAAAAAATATTGTGTTTATACATGCAGGGTCGCTTTGGTTGTGTCCAACTCTTTGTGACCCTGTAGACTGTGGTCTGCCAAGCTTCTCCATCAAGGGGCTTCTCTAAGCAAGAATACTGAAGTGTATTGGCCAATACTGGTTGCTATACCCTTCTAGAGCATTTATTTCCTGCTGCCTTAGCTGCCAACTCCCCTGAATACCTGATGCTGCCAGAACCACTGTGACCCAAGCAGCTACACCTCCACACCCAGCCCTCACAGGGGCAAACCCAAGTCCTCCAGGGCAGCCTCAGGAGCAAACCCCAGTGGATGACCCCCCATCCAGAGGTGGAAATAAAACTACAATTGAAACCCAGGGGCAGTGTGGCTAAGGAAGAAGATCCAAAGCCTTCCCACCAGCTGTACAAGCTGCAGATTAAATTTCCACAATCAACTAGGCAGACTCCGTGTCTATGGAATATATTAAAGGACTCTGAGAGCTCCCACAAAGGAAAACACACTAGTTCTGATAGCTGTGGACATTGGAAGCAAGAACACACAGGAGTAAGACCAGATTAGATTCTGAGCTGCCCCTAGAGCAGATCCAGAGAGCAGCACAGTGTTGGAGGGCATCCTAGAGAGGTGAGGTGGACCGTGACTCCCAGTGAGGGAAAGGACTCTGACAGCAGTGACTCTGACAACAGTGACTTATTATTCTTACGTTTTCACTTGTTCTATAGATTCTTTTGGATTTTTTTTTTTGTTTTATTGTTTGTTTTTCCCCCTCTGTTGTAGTTGTAGATTTTATTGGCATGAAATCTAATTAAATTTTTGAGCTTTTTTTTCACTAAGTCACAATTTTTGTTGTCATAAACCTCTGCCTCTACATTGGGCCTTTGCAGTTCTGTGGAGTTTCCCTTCTCTTTTTTTAATTTTAAGTTTTTAAACCTATTATTATTTTTCTACATTTATTCCTTTGTTTGCTTTGCCTACTATTCTGTTCCCCTTGCAGCTAATCTTCAATGTATATAAATCCTCTTTATCTACCTCTATTTAACTTTGCATACCTATTCTTTCTTTCTTTCCTTTCCTCTCAACATATTTGTTAGTTTTGTTTTCATTGCTTTATTCCCCAATTGGCATCTTGCTTTAGTTTTGTTTTCCAGTTTGTGCTTTCGTTAGTTTCATTCTTAACTGGTAGATATAATTTTTGGTTTCCTTTGTTCATCAGGTCAATCTCTTGTACTTTATTTTTGTTGGACTGTTTTGATTTTGCTTATGGGTGTGTATATATATGTGTGTGTATTCAGTCACACTTTTTATTGTTATAAGCCTCTGCCTCTACGTTGGGCTTTTGCAGTTGTGTGGAGTTTTCCTTTTATTTTTTTCCTCCTTTCTTTCTTCCTTTTTTTCCTTTTCTCATTTTTACAATTTTAATTTTTAACTTTTTAAAACTATTATATTTTATATACATTTATTCCTTTGGTTTCCTTTTCTACTGTTCTTTCCCCCTTGAAGTTGATCTCTAATGTATATAAGTCTTCTTCATCTACCTCTATTTAACTTTGCATATCTGTTCTTGCTTTCTCTTCTTTATTTCCTTTCCTTTCAACATATTTGTTAGTCTTGTTTTCATTACTTTATTCCCCACTTGGCACCTTGCTTTTTTGTTTTCCAGTTTGTGCTTCAGTTAGTTTTATTCTTAACTGGTAAACATAATTTTTGATTTCCTTTGTTCACTGGGTCAATCAACTGTACTTTATTTTTGTTGGACTATTATGACTTTGCTTATGGGTGTATATGTATATGTGTATATTCCATTATTTTACTTATTATTTGCCTGATTTTGTAACTGCCATTTATCTAGGGTTCCCCTTTGGCTTCTCATTTTTGAGTATTTGTTTTAATCTCACTTAATGCCATAACAAACTACTTGTGGAATCTTCATTTCTGACCAGAGATAAAGTCCCGAATCTTTGTAATAGGTGCAGACTCCAGGCTACCAGAGAACTAACCCTAGGGAGTATCAAATAGTGAGGACTCACACAAAGGAAACCACTGGAATACAAGACTCAACATCATCCAGCCACCAGTAGAACCCTGTGCAGGACACCTCATCTAAACAACAAAACAAAAATACAAACCCAATCATCAGCAGGCAAGATTACCACCTCAGTCAGCCTTGCCCATCAGAGGAAAAACAAACAAACAAAAAACTCAGCACAAATATCACCCTGTATGAACCTGATACAAACCAATGGACCAACCTTAGGAGGGCAGAAACCAAAAGGAAGAAAGAATTTAACCCTGAAGCCTGAGAAAAGGAGACATCAAACACAATAAGTTAAAAAAAAAATAATGAAAAGGCAGAAAAATACTACACAAATGAAGAACAAATTAGAAACACAGAAGTCCAAATAAACGAAGAGGAAATAGGCAAACTACCTGAAAAAGAATTCAGAATAATGATAGTAAAGATCAAAAACCTTGAAAACAAAATGGAGAAAAAGCAAGAATCAACTAACAAAGACCTAGAAGAATTAAAGAATAAACATACAGAGACAAACAACACAATTACTGAAAATAAAAATACTCTAGAAGGAATCAGTAGCAGAGTATCTGAAGCAGAAGAACAAATCAGTGAGCTGGAAGATAGAATGGTGGAAATAACTTCTGAAGAGCAGAATAAAGTAAAAAGAATGAAAAGAATTGACAATCATCTCAGAGACTTCTGGGACAATATCAAATGCACCAACATTCAAATTATAGGGGTCTCAGAAGAAGAAGAGAAAAAGAAAGGGTATGAGAAAAGTTTTGAAGAGATTGTAGTTGAAAATTTTCCCAACATGGAAAAGGAAATAGTCAATCAAGTCCAAGAGGCACTGCTGCTGCTGCTGCCAAGTTGCTTCAGTCGTGTCTGACTCTGTGTGACCCTGCTGTCCTTGGGATTCTCCAGGCAAGAACACTGGAGTGGGTTGCCACTTCCTTCTCCAATGCATGAAAGTGAAAAGTGAAAGTGAAGTCGCTCAGTCATGTCCAACTCTTAGCGAGCCCATGGACTGCAGCCCACCAGGCTCCTCCATCCATGGGATTTTCCAGGCAAGAGTACTGGAGTGGGTTGCCATTCCCTTCTCCGCCAAGAGGCACAGAGTTCCATATAGGATAAACCCAAGGAGAAAAACACCAAGACACATACTAATCAAACTAACGAAGACTAAAGACAAAGGAAGAATATTAAAAGGAGCAAGGGAAAAGCAACAAGTAACATAGAAGGGAAACCCCATATGTTTAACAGCTGATCTTTCAGCAGAAATTCTGCAGGCCAGAAGGGAATGGCAGGATATATTTAAACTACTGAAAGAGAAAAATCTACAACCAAGATTATTGTACCCAGCAAGAATCTCATTCAAAAATGATGGAGAAATAAAAAGCTTTTCAGATAAGCAAAAGTTAAAGAGAATTCAGTACCATCACATCAGCCTTACAATAAATGTTAAAGGGACTTATACAGTTAAGAAATACAAAAGAAAAAAGATCTAAAAAATCAACTCCAAACAATTTAAAAAATGGCAATAGGAACATAAATATCAATATTTACTTTAAATGTAAATGGATTAAGTATTCCAACCAAAAGACACAGCCTGGCTGAATGGATACAAAAACAAGACCCATATATATGCTGTCTACAAGAAACCCACTTCAAACCTAAAGACACATATAGACTGAAAGTGAGAGGATGGAAAAATATATTCCATGCAAATGGGAAACAAAAGAAAGCTGGAGTAGCAATTCTCATATCAGACAAAATAGACCTTAAAATAAAGAAGATTACAAGAGATAAGGTAGGATACTATATAATAAGCAAGGGATCAGTCCAAGAGGAAGACATAACAATCCACCCAACAAAGAAGCACCTTAATACATAAGACAAACACTAACAGACATAAAAGGAGAAATTGATGGTAGTACAATAATAATAGGAGACTTTAACACCCTACTCACACCAATGAGAAGATATCAAAACAGAAAATTAATAAACACAAGTCTTAAATGATACATTAGATAAGATGGATCTCAATGATATCTTTAGGACATTCCATCCAAATGCAGAATACACCTTCTTCTCAAGTGCACATGGAAGATTCTCCAGGATAGACCACATCTTGGGTCACAAATCAAATTGTAAATTAAACAAAACTGAAATCATATTAAGCATCTTCTCTGACTACAATGCTATGAGACTAGATATCAACTACAAGAAGAAAAACTGTAAGAAACACAAACACATGGAAATTACACAATGCATTTCTAAATACCCAACAGGTTACTGAAGAAATCAAAAGGGATATAAAAAAATTTCTAGAAAAAAATGACAATGAAAATATGACAACTCAAAACCTATGGGATACAGCAAAAGAAGGAAGTTTATAGCAACACAATCCTACCTCAAGGAACAAGAAAAATGTTGAATAGAAAATCTAACTTTATACCTAAAACAACTGGAAAAATAAGATAAAAAGCCCCTAAATTATCAGAAGGAAAGAAATCATAAAGATCCAAGATGAAATAAGTGAAAAAGAAATGAAAGAAACAATAGTAAAGATTAGTAAAACTAAAAGCTGGTTATTTGAGAAGATAAAATTAACAAACCTTTGGCTAGACTCATCAAGAAAAAAAGAGAGAAGAATCAAATCAACAAAATTAGAAATGAAAAAGGAGAGGTTACAACAGACAATGTAGAAATACAAAGGATTATAAGAGATTATGAATAACTATATGGCAATAAAATGGATAACCTGGAAGAAATGGACAGATTCTTAGAAAAGTTCAATCTCCCAAGACTGAACCAGGAAGAAATAGAAATTATAAACAACCCAAATAAAATCACTTAACTTGAAGTTGTGATCAAAAATCTCCCAAAAAACAAAATCCCAGGACAAGATGGCTTCACAGGAGACTTCTATCAAACATTCAGAGAAGAGCTAATGCCTATCGTTCTAAAACTCTTTCAAAAAATTGCAGAGGAAGGAACACTTCCAAACTCATTCTATGAGGCATCCATAACCCTGATACCAAAATCAGACAAAGATAACACACGAAAAGAAAACTACAGGCCAATATCACTGATGAATATAGATGCGAAAATCCTCAACAAAATTTTAACTAACGGATTTCAGCAATACATCAGAAAGCTCATACACAATGATCAAGTTGGGTTTATTTCAGGAATGCAAGGATTCTTCAATATATGCAAATCAATCAATGTGATACACCATATTAATAAATTAAAATAGAAACACCATACAAAAATCTCAACAGATGCAGAAAAAGTCTTTGATAAAATTCAACACCCATCTATGACTAAAACTCTTCAGAAAATGGGCTTAGAAGGAACCAACCTCAAAATAGTAAAGGCCATATATGATAACCCTACAGTAAACATTATTCTCAATGGTGAAAAACTGAAAGCATTCCCTCCTAAGATCAGGAACAAGACAAGGGTGTCCACTCTCACCACTATTATTCAACATACTTCTGGAAGTCCAAGCACAGAAATCAGAGAAGAAAAATAAATAAAGGAATCCAGACTGGAAAAAGAGAAGTAAAGCTCTCACTGTTTGCAGATGACATGATACTCTACATAGAAAACCCTAAAGATAGTATCAGAAAATTATTCGAGCTAATAAGTGAATTTAGCAAAGTTGCAGGATACAAAATCAGTACACAGATATCACTTGCATTTCTATACATTAACAATGAAAAATCAGAAAGAGAAATTAAGGAATCAATCCCATTCACCACTGCAACAAAAAGAATTAAATATCTAGGAATAAACTTACCTAAGGAGACAAAATAACTGTACACAGAAAATTATAAGACAGTAGTGAAAGAAATCAAAGATGACATAAACAGATTGAGAGACATTCCATGTTCCTGGGTAGGAGGAATCAGTATTGTGAAAATGACTATACTACCAAACACAATGTACAGATTCAGTGTGATCCCTATCAAATTACCAATGACATTTTTCACAGAACTAGAACAAAAATTTTCATAATTCATATGGTAACACAAAAGACCCTGAATAGCCAAAGCAGTCTTGAGAAAGAAGAATGGAAATGCAGGAATCAACCTTCCCTGACTTCAGATTATACTACAAAACTACAGTCATCAAGGCAGTATGGTACTGGAACAAAAACAGAAATATAGACCAATCGAACAAGATAGAAAGCCCAGAAATAAACCCATGCACCTATGGGCATTTTATTTTTGACAAAGGAGGCAAGAATATACAATGGGACAAAGACAGCCTCTTCAATAAATGGTGCTGGGAAAACTGGACAGCTCCATGTAAAAGAAGGAAATTAGAACACTTCCTAACACTTTACACAAAAATAAACTGAAAATGGATTAAAGACCTAAATGTAAGATCAGAAACTATAAAATTCTTAGAGTAAAACAAAGGCAGAACACTCGACGACATAAATCAAAGCAAGATTCTCTATGACCCACCTCCTAGAGTAACAGAAATAAAAACCAAAGTAAACAAATGGGACTTGATTAAACTTAAAATCTTTCGCACAGTAAAGGAAACTATAAGCAAGGTGAAAGACAACCCTCAGAATGGGAAAAAAATAATAGCAAGGGAAATAACTGACAGAGGATTAATTTCCAAAATATACAAGCAGATCATACAACTGAATACCAAATAAATAAATAAATAAATAAATAAATAAATAAATAACAACCCAATCAAAAAGTGGGAAGAAGACCTAAACAGACATTTCTCCAAAGAAGACATACAGATGGCTAACAAACATATGAAAAGATGCTCAACATTGCTCATTATTAGAGAAATGCAAATCAAAACTACAATGAGACATCACCTCACACCAGTCAGAATCACCATCATGAAAAAGTCTACAAAAAATAAATGCTGGAGAGGGTGTGGAGAAAAGGGAACTCCTGCAGTTGATGGGAATATAAATACACATACACATTTACAGCCACTATGGAAGACGGTATGGAGATTCCTTAAAAATCTAGGAATAAAACCACCAAATGACCCATCAATCCCACTCCTAGGCATATACCCTGAGGGAACCAAAATGGAAAAAGACACATGGATCCCATTGTTCACTGCAGCACTATTTACAATAGCTAGAACATGGAAACAACCTACATGTCCATGAACAGATGAATGGATAAAGAGGCTGTGGTATATATACACAATGGAATATTACTCAGCCATAAAAGGAACACCTTTGAGGCACTTCTAACGAGGTGGATGAACCTAGACCCTATTATACAGAGTGAAGTAAGTCAGAAAGACAAAGATAAATATCGTATACTAATGCATATATACAGAATCTAGAAAAATGGTACTGAAGAATTCATTTACAGGGCAGCAGTGGAGAAACAGACATAGAAAATAGACTTATGGACATGGGGAGAGGGGAGGAGAGGGTGACATGTATGGGAAGAGTAACATAGAAACTTAATATTACCGTGTGTAAAATAGATAGCCAATGGGAATTTGCTGTATGGCTCAGGGAACTTAAACAGGGGCTCTGTAGCAACCTAGAATGGTGGGATGGGGAGGGAGATGAGACTGTGTTTCAAAAGGGAGAGGGTATATGTATACCTATGGCTGATTCATGTTGAGGTTTGACAGAAAACAGCAAAATTCTCTAAGGCAATTATCCTCTAATAAAAATAAATATATTTTAAAAATTAGGATATGTTGACTGAATCACTATTCTGTACACCTGAAACTAATACAATATAATAAATGAACAATATTGCAATAAAAGTTTTAAAAGATGATATGGAAGTGAAGGGGACCTGAGTGTTGGTTAGGGAATCACAAAGTTTTCCCCAAAGGAATGACATCTAAATTAAGAAGAAATGATTAGAATTAATCTGGTGAAGTGAAGATCAGATAATATGAAGGCATTCCTGAAAGGTGAGAGCGTGGCTCTTTCAGAGACTTGAAGACGGACCAGCATGAGTAGGTCATTGTTAACAATGCTGTCGAAGCTGAGGAGGCTGGTTTGACAGATCATTCACAGATGGCAACTAAAAGGCTATGGAGAAGTTTCAAGCATAAGCTAATATAATTTTTTAATGTAAATTTTCTATGTAAAAAAAGGCAAAATCTTTTCCATTCCACAAGTGTGGGTATGATGGCATGATGATTTAAATTTCCTCTAAGTGGTAGGTTACTAACAGAGACACTTTCTCTGCATGAGGCTTTGATGAGGGTGGGTAGAGTGGGTAGTGGGTAAAGTGGGTAGTGGGTAGAGTGGGTAGTGGGTAAAGTGGGTAGTGGGTAGAGTGGGTAGTGGGTAAAGTGGGTAGTGGGTAGAGTGGGTAGTGGGTAAAGTGGGTAGTGGGTAGAGTGTCCTTGTGGGACCAAATACCAGGAAGAAACAAGGAAGAAGGGGCTTAGAAGCTGCTTCTGCTTTGAGGTTCTGGCTGAGACTAGTCCTGCTTGTTCATGTCTGAAGTGGCAGGAATGCAACTTCACATTCCTGTCCTACACAGGGGCCCTGGTGCTCAAGCTGGTCCATCTACACCCTTTAGAGATGTCATTCGCATCTCAGTCACCCCCCTGAGAACGGTACCCAGATCTTCTCTGGCCTTGAGAAGATTTTCACTGTTAATATCTTGGTGTGATTGTCCTGTGCTCAGACATCACGTGAATGACCAATGGAAATATGCAGCTATTTAATGTCAGTCTGTGTATAGTTCACTAATGCTTGAAAAAACACACAGACTGAGCCTGGACTGCCCTCCCGCATTTCAGTGATGTGACTCATGTTGTCTGCTCAATAGCTGATCCTGGGTTACCACAAACAGCCTGCCTATAATTGAACTCATTGTCTTTCCCGTTTTAGCTGGCCTCTGACACTTCTGTTTCTGTCAGTAGCACCAGCTTTTACTACCTCCCAAGGTCCAAGATCTGGAGTCATCCTTGACTCCTGTAGGGTCTGCCCTTACCAATGCCAAGCGTTCAGTTGTTCCTGATGACCTGGCAGTGGGGGGATCCTGCCCACCTGAGGGGGTCCTGCTCAACCTGCCCCAAGGGCCCGGATGCCCACCAAGCCTCTCTGCCAGGCTAGCTTCTCCTTTCCTCAGTCCCGACCCCAGCTCTTAAGGGGATCCCAAGTTGTGGTAGCTCCCAGCAATTTCCCTTTTTATTTTTTCCAATTCTTGTAGTATTGCTCTTCTAAAATCTTGAACTTTCATCTTTTCAAGTGTACAATCAACTTCTGTCACTAGTTAATAGGCAACTTAAGTGAAGAATCAAGTCTTTCTGTCACTATTTATCCTCGGCTCCCAGTATAATATATGGCCCATAGGATTTGCTTAGTGGGTATATTTTGACAATGACCCACAGCAAGAAATAACTATAGGCCCATTGATATTACTTTATTAATAGGAGTCTATGTTAAATATTCTTTTTCTCCAGAGCAGTGCTTTTAGGTTTGGAGAACCAGCCACTATGATTCTAATTGCAAGCATTGCTTTTTTCTCTAATTACCATTAAGTCTACAACTAGCTTCTTTAACTGTCTTCCATTAAATTTCATTGAAAGTAGATTTGAGGAATGACCACAGATGTTTGCTGGTGAGGAGTCCTTAGTCTGGACTAGAAATAGTGTTTTATTCTGTCCCCAGTCATTGTAGCAAAACCACACTTAAACCATAGTCTAAAGATTATGAGAAATTTGCTAGCTTCAGTATATGGGTCAAACGGTGTCACTTCTCGTTTAACTCCCTTAGCGTGCTTTGCACGGCCCTTCCCACCTCTCTGACCTCATCCCCACCAGTGCCCCCTCCCTCTCTATACCCCAGCAGCAGCAGCAGCAGCTTTCGGTTCCCCAGACCCCAGTGGCATGCTGTCTGCACACCCTTCCCTGTTCCTTCCTTGATTAGTTCCCGTCATGCCTGGGCCACAGGCAGTTCGTCACTTCCTTAAGACAGTCCTTCTCTGATGTCCCAGCACAGATCTACTTTCCTTGTTATACACTCCTACATCACTTATCACAACTGTGACTAACACTGACACAGTTTGTGTTCATCTCCACCAGACAGTAAGCTCTCAGATGTCAAGTGCCTGCAATAAAAGCCTGATGCACTATAATCAATAAATGCTTGAGTGAATAAGTAAATGAGCGTTTTTTGAACGACCCATAGAATTTTCAGAGAAACAAGCCATTATAATATTATTTATATCCAGAGATTAATTTTCCTACTCGTCCTGCCCCGAATGAACATAGGAAGCTTTCTCTGGGTCCTGTGATTCACATGAAAACACACACACACACATTTTATAAAGCACACGTTTTGTAAAAGCAAGCCCCCAAACCAAGCATTATGAAGAAAAAAAACAAACAAAAAAAACAAACAAACAACCTTGACTTGCTCCCAAACAGAACCCAATAACTTAAATGATTGGGTAACAGGAACATTCAAAATATTTGTTTTGTTTCAAATTGTCTCATTGGTGCAAACTAGCTTGGGTAGTCACATCATTTTTCTTAAATTTTAAATTATTCTGAAAATTGTATCCAATTGGGTGAAAAGTGCAAGCAAGCAGCCTCATAGATATTAATATGAATTGTCTGTATGTTGAAACTGTTTAGTACATGGTTATCACCAAAGTTAATATGGTTTCCTTCTCAGAAGTTGCCAGCAGCCCCACTGGTGCGTCTGTGACCTGTTGCTGTGTCCTTTCAGACTCGAATTACCTGCTGAGTCAGACAACTGGAGAACAAATTGGCACCAACTGCAGAGGAGACTTTCCTGGTACAAAAATCTGACCTTAATCTCCCCAAGCCTTGAATATCCACTATCAGGGTGCTAAAAGTTCACCAGATTTGCACTAAGATCTCACATTCTTATTCGTGTTTCCTCCACAATTCTTGTCTTTGCTGAGAGAAGGGACAGGTCTCGTTTTGTCAATTCTTTGACCAGGATAAATCATCTTTCAGTTAAAAGAAGGGAGAAGGGGAAAGCTAACTATTTCGGAACAGCATTCAAAACCATGGATATTTGTGCATCATTTTCCCCATCCCTTTGCTCATTTTATAACCTTATATCCAATCGGACAAATAACAGTATGAATAAATGTTATGTTTTGAGGGCAGGGGACACACACACACATGTAACTCACAGCGAGAGGAGGTATATTTTGGGGGCATCAAATCTTTCTCTGGAGAGACTGACCTGCATGCGTGTAAATGATCAGACCCGTCATGGTCCGTGGCAGGAGGCTCCTGGAACCCCGCATCACCAGCAGACTTGCCACCTTTAACCGCCAGCATTTCAGTGCTGGAATCTGTCCCCGAAAATCTTCTCTTGATTGTTGTTTCATTTTGCCCACACCGATGTAGGAGTTGAGGATCCCTGTGGTGGTCCCCCACTCTGCTCTCCTGTTGCTTCCTTGAGAGTCTTTTACTTTCAGAGGACCCTCTCAACAGGGAGACACCACATCCTTCAGACGTTGTGCCTTTTGCTCCGTGCAGGTTTAAAGAGCAGCTCTCACAGCTGGTCAGCTCCGTGTGCTTTTTATCTTTGGATCCCAAGTGTACTGGATTGATTTCATTAGGAGCAGAAGACTCACCCAGGTTTCCGCTTGTTTTGTTATTTCTCCTTCTTCTCCGCGACAGGCGGAACTTCACTTGGGCTCTTCTCTTTGCCTGAATCCAGTGACTCTCACGGGTGGAAGATGAGTCTGAAGAATCTGTGTCGGTCTCACTGCATCGGGGGCTGGGACCGTGGAGGTGAAAGTCGCTTCTTCTCCCTCTCCCCTGTTCTTGGGCATGCTCGTACCTCTGAGACGCCCGCCTCCTCCTCCTAGACTTCTGTGTTACTGGTTTCTTACCAGGCTCCTGCCTAGCAGGGCTCAGCACTGTGACAGGGGTGCTGTGCTCAAGTGAGGCTCCTGACATGTCATGTGAGATGGCAGATCTAGACAAAGCAGCAGGCAAAGGATGAGGGATTGGGATGGGGAGGAAAGCCATGGGAATTGGAAAGGAGAGGACAGCCATGGGAAACAGAAAGAGAGAGAGATGAAAATGACAGCATGGACCCAAAGTTGGCAAACAAAGATCAAATGAGGAAAATGCAGTAAAGGAAAAAAAAAATCAGGCTGATATAAATTATCCACAGACAAGATGAGACAGCAGCAAGAGTCACACCGTCTCAGTATATACAACAAGAGTACGAAACACTGGTCTAAAAGCACCAAACAGGCTCGTTTGCTGCACACTTACCTGCAGATGTCCTGAGTGGATGGACAGACAGACAGCCTTGACTGGCTCCTGGGAGCTGTCCCAGTTGTTGGACTGCTGGCCTGGAGAAACAAGTTAGACAGTTTGGCATCTTGGTTAAGGTAATACATGGTCGATATCTTGCTTTTTTTCCACATATTTAAAAAATTACAACAAACGTGGCTGCCGGTCATGTTGTTCATAAGGCAGCTCACAGGATATAGGAAGTCAGAGGGCAGGTTTTGCAAAAGTAAAACTGATTTGAGGAACTTGGAACAGCTGAGATGCTGTACCACTTCGCTGTTGCTTCATTTGTGATAGAGGAAGATGATTCCACAAGTTTCTATTCTATTTACTGTAAAGTTTTGAGTGGAATGGCTCAATTTGCCTTGGAAACAAATGTGTAACCCTTGAATAGCCTGTGATATAGAGGACACAACGGCTATTATGTGACAAAGATGATACTAATTCAGGAAGCTTCAATAATCAAATAGCCATTAGATTGCTAGATACTGCCTGGAGTTAACATTAAGTCACTTTAAGGCCCCATGAAATGATATATTTAAAAACACTTTGTAATATTTAAAAGCCTGCAGTGATTATTATTATTTTATCATGGAGGCTAATAAAAATCTATCCATTACAACATTATTAACCTTCTTAACTTTTAACTTCATGACCAGACTACACCTGAGAATAAGAAAGCCTGAAACTGTGCAGATTGGCATAAATTTCAGTCTGTTTCATGAGACTCCTATGTTTGAAACACAGCATTTTCTTCACTACTTTGAATTTTCTAACCATTGTATTTAGTACATTGATGATGATAAATAAAAAACTAGACTGTGTGAAGAATTTACTGTGTGCCAGGCATGGTACTGTGGTTTATCTGCCATCTATTTAATCCTTATAATAATCTCACAAATGGGAAATAATAATAACTAATAGTTTTGAGGGAAATTATATGCCAGTCACAGTTCTAAGTAATTTTCCTATGTTCATTCATTAGTACAAGAAACACATGTGGCAAATATGATAATTTTTTCTATGTTACAGATGAGGGAACTGAGAAATCAGTGCTGCTCATTGCTGGTAGATGGTAGAGCAGAGCTTCATGTGAGAAATTCTGCTCCTTGATCTGCTCTCATACTCAACTCACAAGGCAACCCTCTCCTATACACAGAGGAAATCCAGGAGGTTCAATCACAGATTTAGACCAGTCTGACTGCACAGATAAAATTACCAGCAAGAAAAATAACAGTAAAGCTAGTAAGATTAACCCCAAATTTCAAAGTTCTAAAAATCCCCATATTAAAGATACATGCATATAAATCAACTATAAGAAAAAAAAAACACAAAAAAGCATAAGCGTGTGAAAGCTGCACAATATGTTACTGAACAACCAATGTGCCACTGAAGAAATCAAAGAAGACATAAAAAGTACCTGGAGGCAAGTGAAAATGGAAACAACCTATGCAACTCAGCAAAGATGCTTTTAAGAGGAAAGTTTATTGCAGTACAAGCTTACCTAGGGAAACAATTAAAAAATTTCAAACAACTTATCTTTACACCTATAGGAAATAGAAAAGGAAGAACAAGCAAAATCCAGAGTTGGCAGGAGGAAAGATATAATAAAGATCAGAGCAGAAATAAATGAAATAGAGTCTTAAAAAACAATAGAAAAGATTAAACAAAAATAATAGAAAAGATTAAACTAAGAGCCGGTTCTTTGAAATCTTTTCAAAATTGATAAACCTTTAGCCAGGATCATCAAGAAAAAAAGAGAGAGGGCACAAATCAATAAAATCGGAGAAGGAAAAGTAAAACTACAATCAACACCACAGAAAGACAGATGATCATTAGAGACTACTATGAACAATCACAGGCTTATAAAATGGACAACCTAGAAGAAATGGACAAATTCTTAGAAATGTATAATCTGACAAACTAGTGAATATAACAAAAAAATAAACAGACTCACAGATATAGGAAACAAACTAGTGGTTACCAGTGCGGGGAGGGAACAGGGGAGGGACAAAATGAGAGCAGGGGGTTAACAAGTACAAGCTGTTATGTATAAAATAAGTAAGTTGCAAGAATATGCTGCACAATGCATGAAATATAGCCAATATTTTATAAGAACTATGAATGGAGTGAAACTTAAAACATTCTGAGTCAATATGCTGTGCGTCTCTAACTCACACAATATCGTACATCAAACACACTGCAGTGAACAAAGATTAAAAAAAGAAGACAATAAACATACCTGATTTTGAGGTCCAGAGGAAAAGAAACTAAGTCAAGAGGTTAGAAGAACTTCAAGAGGAGGTATGAAGGGCTAAATAATACTGCTTCTTACTCCTACTCAAGATATCAACATTTTAATTTCTGGAATTTGTGAATCTGTTTCCTTACATAACAAAAGTGACTTTGCACAGGTGATTAAGTTAAGGACCTTGAGATGGAGAGATGGACATGAATTATTCAGGTGGACCAGGTATAAGCATGAGGATCCTTCTAAGAGGGAGGTGGTAGAATTAGAGTCAGAGAGAGAAGATGAAAGGATGGGAGCAGAGGTCAGAGAGAAGGGGAGATGCTCCACTTCTGCCAGTGAAGATAGACGGAGGATGCTTTGAATGGAGGCATGCAGGAATCCTCTAGAAGCTGGAAAAGGCTGGAAAAGGAGCTCTCCCCTACAGGCTCCAGAAGGAATGAGATCCTGCGGAAATCTGTAGTGTAGCCCTGTGAGAACCCATGTTTGACCTCTGACCTCTAGAACTACAGGATGATACATTTGTGTGGTAATTTGTTGTAGCAGTCATAGGAAACTAATATAGGGGTAATACTCAGCTAAGCTAAAAAGGAAAGTAGGAGTTATTAAAGAAGAGATTAAAAACATTCTGAGGCAGAAGAAGCCATGTGCCCACAGGGGAGCATGGCGTCCTCCACATGTTCCGGTAGACTGATCTACACACTTTGTTCTTATTAAGTTTATTTTACTGAAGTATAGGGGCTTCCCTGATGACTCAGTGGTAAAGAATCTGCCTGGAATGCAGAAGAACTGGGTTTGACTCCTGGATCGGGAAGATCCACTGAGGAGGGAATGGCAACCCACTCCAGTACTCTTGCCTGGAAAATCACATGGACAGAGGAGCCTGACAGTCTACAGTCCATAGGTTTGCAAAGAGTTAGACACTTCCCTGGTGGCTCAGAGGTTAAAGCATCGCCTGCAATGTGGGAGACCAGGGTTCGATCCCTGGGTCAGGAAGATCCCCTGGAGAAGGAAATGGCAACCCACTCCAGTACTCTTGCCTGGAGAATCCCATGGAGGGAGGAGCCTGGAGGGCTACAGTCCATGGGGTCGCAAAGAGCCGAACATGACTGACTTCACTCATAGACACAACTGACCGACTAATATACACATTGAAGTTTCAGTTCAGTTCAGTTCAGTTCAGTCTCTCAGTCCGACTCTTTGTGACCCCATGCACTATAGCACGCCAGGCTTCCCTGTCTATCACCAGCTCCTGGAGCTTGCTCAGACTCATGTACATTGAGTTGGTGATGCCATCCAACCATCTTATCCTCTGTTATTGCCTTCTCCTCCTGCCTTCAATCTTTCAGCATCAGGGTCTTTCCCAATGAGTCAGTTCTGTTCATTAGGTGGCTGAAGTATTGGAGCTTCAGCTTCAGCATCAGTCCTTCCAATAAATATTCAAGACTGATCTCCTTCAGGATGGACTGGTTTGATCTCTTTACAGTCCAAGGGACTCTCAAGAGTCTTCTCTTACACCACAGTTCAAAAGCTTCAATTCTTTGCCACTCAGCTTTCTTTATAGTCCACCTCTTACATCCATACAGGACTACTGGAAAAAGCACAGCTTTGATTAGACAGACCTTTGTTGGCAAGGTAATGTCTCTGCTTTATAGCATGCTGTCTAGGTTGGTCATAGCTTTTCTTCCAAGGAGCAAGTGTCTTTTAGCTTCATGGTTGCAGTCACCATCTTTAGTGATTTTGGAGCTCAAGAAAATAAACTCTTTTACTGTTTCTGTTGTTTGCCTATGTTTTTGCCATGAAATGATGAAACCGGGTGCAATAATCTTAGTTTTTTGAATTTTAGGTCAGCTTTTTCACTCTCTTCTTTCACTTTCATCAAGAGGTTCTTCAGTTCCTCTTCACTTTCTGCCATAAGGGTGGTGTCATATGCATATCTGAGGTTATTGATAATTCTCCTGGCAATCTTGATTCCACTTTGTGCTCCTGGCAATCTTGATTCCAGTTTCTGCTTGATTCCAGCCCAGAATTTTGCACGATGTACTTTGCATATAAGTTAAATAAGCAGGGTGACATTATACAGTCTTGCTGTACTCCTTTCTCAATTTGGAACCAGTTCGTTGTTCCATTTCTGGTTCTAACTGTTGCTTCTTGACTTGCATACAGATTTCTCAGGAGGCAGTAAGATGGTGTGGTATTCCCACCTCTTTAGGAATTTTCCAGTTTGCTGTGATTAACAAAGTCCAACGTTGTGTGTGATCCACACAAACAAACAATATAGTTGATTTATAATGTGTTAAGTTCTGCTGCACAGCAAAGTGATTCATATTATATACAATTCTTTTCCTTCGTGATTTATTGTAAGATATTGAATATAGTTCCCTACTATGTGATAGGACCTTGTTGTTTATCCATTTTATAAATAACAGTTTGCATCTGTTAATCCCAGACTCTCAGTCCTTCCCTCTCCCACCTCTTCTCCTCTTGGCAACCACAGGTCTGTTCTCTATGTCTGTGAGCTGGTTTCTGTTTCATGGATAAGTTCGTGTCATATCTTAGGTTCCACATGTAAGTGATATCATATGGTATTTGTTTTTCTCTTTCTGGAGAGAGATTTACTTCACTTAGTGTGATTATCTCTCCTTCTATCCATGTTGCTATGAATGGCCTTATTTCATTCTTTTTTTATGGCTGAGTACTAGCTTATTGTGTATACCAATGTATTTCATTCTTCTTTATGGTTGAGTGGTATTCCAGTGTGTATACCACATTTTTGTCCATTTATCTGTCAATAGACATTTTGGTTGTTTCCATCTCTTGGTTATTGTGAATAGTTCTGCTCTGAAAATAGAGCTCTATGTATCTTTTTGAATTAGCATTTTGTCTAGATACATGCCCAGGAGCGGGGTTACTGGATCATATGGCAACTCTATTTTTAGTTTTTTGGGGGTAACTTCTATACTATTTTCCATAGTAGCTACATCAGTTTACATTCCCACCAACAGTGTAGGAGGGCTCCCTTTTCTCCACACCCTTTTTAACATTTGTTATTTGTAACATCTGCACACTTTTGACTTTTAATTTTCTGAGTCTTTTCCATCAATTCATGAACACTGTGTATTTTTAGTCTTTGAATGTCATCTTTGGACAGCAGTCCACATTTGGTGATCTCCTTCAATATATGTATCAAAACTAACTTATTTCAAGTTTTTAATTTAGATCAACTTCATATCTGTACCCATCGAAAGCATAACCAGTTTTTGTAAAATATAAGCATTTTTCTGTACTTGAAGCTGTAAATTTTGTTACAGTGTGTACCGTTTATTCCACATACACCAAGTGAGTTTAGTAGGAATCTCCGCATAGAGCAGACACTGAGTAAAGACCACATATGTGAAGTTTGCTCCTCATTGTCTTTTACGAACTGCAGCACAACCCCAAAGTGACTCCCAACCATTGACAATGTGACTGCAAAAGTGGATCACAGTGTGACCACCCTCATAATGGGTATCCATGGCTACTTCATAGCATGTTAAAGTTAATTCCATGAGACTGCACAAAGATCCTGAAATAGACATTGTCATGATAAAACACATTTTATAACCTCACAGTTCTGGGCAAATGCATGTTCTGCAATGGGAAAGTTATTTATCAACCAATAATAACACTGAACATTAAAAAAGATACAGCTTTCCTTTGGAGAGGTTTTGGCTTAACCATGATACTGACTCAAATAGCATTTATGTCTATAATGCTGAAAGATTCTGAAGAGAACTAAAATCATTCTTGTTGCCCCTTAGGAGTCTTTGAATAGCTCACATCTGGTTTTAGTTTATATATGTTCAGTGGGCCAGTGTCTCCTGCTGGAGCAGATGCTGACCTGTCTCCCAGGACCCTTACCCTACCTTGAGTTCCCTTGCCTGTGGACTGCTTCCCACTTGCACTCTCTGCCGTGGGTTTTTCCTGGTAGCACGTGCACTTGCTGGGTTGCACATGGGCATAGCCTAGGAGTGTGGAATAAATAAAACTGTTGGCGGGCAGCTCTCAGATTGGAATCAATGCATAAATGCCCTGCTTTTCCATCTTGCCAGGGGCAGTGCTGAAGTGACTTCTGAAGTCTCTCAAAACGTTCCAAGCTGGATGAAAACTCACTTGTCCCCAGCTCATTAACACATTCTTTATTGGCATTTCCCCTTTCTCTTTCTTTTCTCATGCATTATGCACTTTCCAGGATCCCCTCCCCCCAAAACTACTTGCACCCAACAAAGACACCACCAAAATCGACTGGAATCTATTTGACCAGCTAATTGGTATGAAATTAATATCAGCTTGTGTCACTTTTGATTTATTTGCTCAGCAAATTAATAAGGATCTATCAAGTAATAAATACAATGGTGAGTTCTGGGATTAAGAAACAGATGGTATTCTGATAGGGCTTCTTATTTAGTGGGAAAGAGGTGTAAGTGAATAGGTGATTTTAATATAGTCTAGGATATCCTGAGACTGTGGTACTGTGAGTTCTGGTGAAGGAAAGGTACTGAATGCAAGACGGACAGAGATTTAAAGAAAGCACCCCAGAGGAGATGACAAGTTACCTCAAAAGGGCTGAGTTGGAGATGGGGGTAAGCAGCCCAAACTGGGAGAAACGTGCTTTAGATCAGAGTGGGGAGATCAGGGAACTACAGAAAGTTTGGTGATGGTTGGAAGGAGGGTGGTGAGTGAGATAGGAAGTGATAAAATTCAGGAGAAAAGAGCAGAGAGATATCCTACATGCCACATTGAAATGTTTGAATTGTACCCTTAAATAAATGGAAAGTCACTGAGAGCTGGTCAGTAGCAAATGGAAATGATTAAATTGGGGCACTAGAAAGCTCACTATGGCAGCTGAGAACTGAAAGGTCCAGAACTGATCATCCACAGGCAGAAGAATTAGGATTCAGTATATATAAGATATGACAGGGAAAGAGGAGAGGAGAATCTTAAGAAATGCCATTCCAAGTAGATGCTTTATTTTTAAACATAATAAAATTATTTGAAAGGTCAGATGAACAAAGCAACATGGGGAAATATCTAGAAATATACTTTTTAAAAAGCTACATGAAATCAGAGTACATTTACCAAACATCAAAACACAGTATGAATTTTCAGAAATAAGAATATGTGGGTAGCAAAGATAAATCATAAAAATAGAAATCTATCCACCTATCATCACCATCTGTCAATTATCTATTTACCATCTCTCTATCTATCTATCATCATCACCTGTGCTTTGAGGAAGTCAAGAGATACCTGGAGTAACAGGCAAGTTTGGCCTGGGAGTACAAAATGAAGCCTGGCAAAGGCTAACACAGTTTTGACAAGAGAATGCGCTAGTCATAGCAAACACCCTTTTCCAATGACACAAAAAATGAATCTACATATGGACATCACTAGATGGTAAATACTGAAATCAGAATGATTATGTTCTTTGCAGCAAAAGATGGAGAAGTTCTATACAGTCAGCAAAAACAAGACCTGGAGCTGATTGTGGCTGAGATAATGAGGGTCTTATTGCAAAATTCAGGCTTAACTTGAAAAAAGTAGAGAAAACCAAAAGACCATTCAGGTATGAACTAAATAAAATCCTTTATGATTATACAGTGGAAGTGACAAATAGATTCAAGGGACTAGATTTGATAGAATGCCTGAAGAACTATGGATGGAGGTTCATAACATGGTACAGGAAGCAGTGACAAAAACCATCCCCAAGAAGAAGAAATGCAAGAAGACAAAATGGTTGTTTGAGGAATACTTACTGATAGCTGAGAAAAGAAGAGGAACAAAAGGCAAAGGAGAAAGGAAAAGATATGCCTAACTAAATACAGAGTTCCAAGGAATAACAAGGAGAGATAAGAAGGCCTTTCTATACGAGCAATGCAAATAGAGGAAAATGATAGAATGGGAAAGACTAGCAGTCTCTTCAAGGAAATTGGACATACCAAGGGAACATTTTCATGCAAAGATGGACACAATAAAGGACAGAAACAGAAAGAAACCAATAGAAGAAGAGATTAAGAAGTGGCAAGAACACACAGAAGAACCATACAGAAAAGGTCTTAATGACTCAGATAATCACAATGGTGTTGTCACTCACCTAGAGCCAGGCATCCTGAAATGTGAAGTCAAGTGGACCTTAGGAAGCATTAGAATGAAGAAAACTAGTGGAGGTGATGGAATTCCAGCTGAGCTATTTCAAATCCTAAAAGATGATGCTGTTAAAGTGCTGCACTCAATATGTCAGCAAATTTGGAAAACTTAGCAGTGACCACAGAACTGGAAAAGGTCAGTTTTCATTCCAATTCCAAAGAAGGGCAATGCCAAACAATGTTTAAGCTACCATACAAGTGTATTCATTTCAGATGCTAGCAGAGTAATCCTAAAAGTCCTTCAAGCTAGGCTTCAACAGTATATGATCCAAGAACTTCCAAATGTACAAGCTGGATTTAGAAAGTCAGAGGAACCAGAGATCAAACGGATGCAACATCTGCTGAATCATAGAAAAAGCAAGAGAATTAAAAAAAAAAAGTCTATTTCTGTTTAATTGACTATGTTAAAATCTAGAACTAACACTAAAAAAGATGTCCTTTTCATCAGCGGGGACTGGAATGCAAAAGTCAGAAGTCAAGAGATAGCTGGAGTGAGAGACAAGTTTGGCCTTGGAGGACAAAATGAAGCAGGGCAAAGGCTAACAGAATTTTGCCAACAGAACACACTATTCATAGCAAATACACTCTTCCAACAACATGAGAGATGACTCTACACATGAATATCACCAGATGGTCAATATGGAAATCAAATTGATTATATGCTTTGCAGCCAAAGATGGAGAAGCTCTAAATAGTCAGCAAAAACAGATCAGGAGATGACTGTGGGTCAGATCATGAAGTTCTTATTGCAAAATTCAGACTTAAACTGAAGAAAGTAGGGAAAACCACAAGACCATTCAGGTATGAGCTAAATCAAATCTCTTTTGATAATAGAGAGGAAGAGACAAATAGATTCAAGGGATTAGATCTGATAGACAGAGTTCCTGAAGAACTATGGATGGAGGTTCGTTAACATTGTACTGCTGCTGCTGATTCTAAGTCGCTTCAGTCGTGTCCGACTCTGTGCGACCCCATAGACAGCAGCCCAGCAGGATCCCCGTCCCTGGGATTCTCCAGACAAGAATACTTGAGTGGGTTGCCATTTCCTTCTTCAATGCGTGAAAGTGAACAGTGAAAGTGAACTCGCTCAGTCGTCTCCGACTCAGCGACCCCATGGACTGCAGCCTATCAGGCTCCTCCATTCATGGGATTTTCCAGGCAAGAGTACTGGAGTGGGGTGCCATTGCCTTCTCCAGTAACATTGTACAGGAGGCAGTAATTGAAACCATCGTAAAGAACAAGAAATGCAAAAAGGCAAATGGTTGTCTGAGAAAGTCTTACAAATAGCAGAGAAAAGAAGAGAAGTGAAGGCAAAGGAGAAAAGGAAAGATATATCCATCTGAATGGGGAGTTCCAAAGAATAACAAGGAGAGACAAGAAAGCCTTCTTATGTGAGCAATGAAAATAGAGAAAAATGATAGAATGGGAAGGACTAGAGATGTCTTCAAGAAAATTAGAGACACCAAGGGAACATTTCATGCAAAGATGGACTCACTAAAGGACAGAAATGGTATGGACCTAACAGAAGCAGAAGATATTAGGAAAGGTGCAAAAATACACAGGAAAACTCTAAAAAAAATATCTTAATGACACAGATAACCATGATGGTGTGATCACTCATCTAGAGCCAGATATCCTGGAGTGTAAAGTCAAGTGGGCCTTAGGAAGCAGAACTAGAAGCAAAGCTAGTGGAGGTAATGGAACTCCAGCTGAGCTATTTCAAGTCCTAAAACATGATGCTGTGAAAGTGCTGCACTCAATAAGCCAGCAAATCTGGAAAACTCAGCAGTGGCCACAGGACTGGAAAAGGTCAGTTTCCATTCCAATTCCAAAGAAAGGCAAGGCCAAAGAATGTTTAAACTACCGCACAATTGCACTCATCTCACATGCTAGCAAAGTAACGCTCAAAATTCTCCAAGCCAGGCTTCCACAATATGTGAACTGTGAACTTCCAGATTAAAGCTGGATTTAGAAAAGGCAGAAAAACCAGAGATCAAATTGCTAACATCCCTTGTATTATAGAAAAAGCAAGAGAATTCCAGAAGAATATCTACTTCTGCTTCACTGATTACACTAAAGCCTTTGTGTGGATCACAGCAAACTGGAAAATTCTTAAAGAGATGGGATTACCTCAACTTACCTCCTGAGAAATCTGTATGCAGGTCAAGAAGCAATAGTTAGAACTGGACATGGAACAGTGGACTGGTTCAAAATTGGGAAAGGAGTACATCAAGGCCGCATACTGTCACCTTGCTTATTTAATTTATATGCAGAGTACATCACATGAAATGCTGGACTGGATGAAGCACAAGCTGGAATAAAGATTGCAAGGAGAAATATAAATAACCTCAGATACATAGATGACACTACCCTTATGGCAGAAAGTGAAGATGAACTAAAGAGCCTCTTGATGAAAATTAAAGAGGAGAGGGACAATATTGGCTTAAAACTCACCATTCAAAAAACTAAGATCATGGCATCAAGTCCCATCACTTCATGGCAAATAGGTGGGGGAAACAATGGAGACAGTGACAGACTTAGGGACTGAATTACAACAAGATTCCCATTAGAATCAAGCCCCCCAAACAGACTTCAAAATGCACCTTTAACTTGACTTTCTACCTGTCTTGTCTTATGTGCCCAGATCCCTCATTTATGATTCTTGGAATGATGTTTGAAATACACCAACTGTATGGAATGTCTTGTTACTAGTACTGATTTGAAGGAAACCCAAAATGAGATATAGTTTGTACCAGAGATAGTGCTGGAAAGAACCACAGGATAGAACTTAGGAGCTGGGTCACTCATGGCCGGACATAAGAGGGAACCTTCTGCTGGGAGTGAGTGCGGGGGTGATGATGCCTATTGCACTGTAGCCTCATGATTCCTCTGGGAAGCTGAGGTGCAGGTAGTGGGAAGCATGCAGAAGTCCAAGCATTTGCACAGGGAGAGCCAATGATAATTAGAAGGACGCAGTTGTGTGGCTTGGTTTCCTGCTTTGGAGGCTTCTATGAAAGACAATGGGAGGTTCAGCTGGGCCAGATATCAACCCAAGGTGCTTTGTGTATATCCCAAAAGTGCATCAGCCCCTACCATTCAGGTGTGCAATTCTTGGCAACATTCTTTTTTTTTTTTTGAAATCTCGTACACTAGATTTACTTTGTCCATGTTCTGGAAGATTTTTAAAAGCAAACAGTTCTCTGGATGCCTAAAAGTAATGCCTAGGTTTACTGAAGCTTGTTTTCAGTCATAGAAAGCTAGACATAGAAAACAAACTTATGTTTATCAAAGGGGAAAGAGAGACTGGATATATCAGGACCTTGGGATTAACATATACACACTACTATATATAAAATAGATAATCAACAAGGATGAACTAGAGAGCACAGAGAACTCAATATTTATAAGAACCTATAAGGGAAACGAATCTGTGATCTTTGTGACCCCATGGACTGCAGCACAAGGACGTGAGGCCTCCCTGTCCCTCACCATCTCCTAGAGTTCACCCAAGTTCAATGTCCACTGAGTTGGTGATGCCGTCCAACCATCTCATCCTCTGCATCCTTCTTCTCCTTTTGCTTTCAGTCTTTCCCAGCCTCAGGGTCTTTCCCAATGAGTCAACTGTTTGCATCAGGTGGTCAAAGTATTGGAGCTTCAGCTTCAGCATTAGTCCTTCCAATGAGTATTCAGGGTTGATTTCCCTTAGGATTGACTGGTTTGATCTTCTTGCTGTCCAAGGGACTCTCAAGAGTGATATGTATGTGTATGTACATATACATATAGATATGTATATACATATATATTGGAGAAGGAAATGGCAACCCACTCCAGTGTTCTTGCCTGGAGAATCCCAGGGATGGGGGAGCCTGGTGGGCTGTCGTCTCTGGGGTCGCACAGAGTCGGACACGACTGAAGTGACTTAGTAGCATACATATATATACCGTATACCTTCCTCACCCCCCACAGCCCTTTCCACAAACCTTGCTGGGGTATATAAATGGGGAGGGAAACCCTGGAATGTCATCCCTGTTCTCCTCTCCTTTTCCTGCCCTTCAGTACAAGTAGTTGAAAGCAAAGTGGGATTCCTATTCCTGTGAACTGTAAATTTTGGTTTAGTCATTCCCCTATTTTCCTACCCTATTTGTTGTTCAGTCACTAAGTCATGTCTTGAAACTAACACAACATTGTAAATTAACTATACTTGAACGCATGTACACCCGTGGTGGATTCATGTCAATGTATGGCAAAACCAATGCAGTATTGTAAAGTAAACTAAAGTTAAAATAAAAATTAAAAAAAAAAATCAAGCAGGAGTTAGGCAGAGAGTGGCCTCGTGGAAGCCCACAGAACCTGTCAGATTCAATTCTATGGGTAATAGTCACAATAATAATTATAGCAACACTAGTAATAATCAGAAATAGTAAATACTGGTTTATTTACCAAAGCCTTATAAAACATGCTTTACTTATATATATGTATCCAACATATACAACCTTGAAAAGTATGAATTATTATATTCCTTTAATAGAATGCAAAATACCAAGTCTTAAAGAATTCACAGAATCTGGCAGTGTTCTTTCCACTTCATAGGGGACTGTAGGGATTTAGGCCCATCATCCCGTCCCTGGCCTCTTTCCCACACCCTTCTGTTGGCTCACTCCCCTTCTCCCTCGTTCCTGCTGCCTAGGAAGCATTTCCCAAACAGGGTACCCATACAAGTCCTTGTCCAACATCCTGCTTTTGTGTGGACATCAGCTCAGACCCTGGATGTTTAGGGTTGGCTGTATGTCAGGTGAGTGGATTGGTTGCTGCCTTCACACCTGTCAGCCTGGACCTCCTGCCACGTTCCTGCAGTTGTGTGTATTCCCCGTCACCTGAGCCCTCTAGCTGCAGGTCTGCTGCCCTGCAACCAAGTCTGTTTACAAGAGATCAAGTTCCAAAACCCTGGCCCTTTCTTTAACATGGTGCAATTACTTGTTCAGAGAGAAGACAAATATTCTTCTCATAGTTCTGCCTGCCTGCCATTTTTCTTCATTTTATCAGTATTCCATGAGCTTTAAAATGTGCCTTAAGGGAGATTCCCCAGTCATTTCCTTCATCTTATTAAAAAGGCTTCAGTGGTTCCTGATTGTCTAATAAATTAAATACAAAGAGACTTTGTCTATTCACCTATCACCCTGCCTAACCGCTGGGCTATGGTATGTTCTGTTTTGTAGCCTTAAGAAGTGTTTCAAACATATCTGAATGTATAAAATAAGAGTAAATGCCCTACATGGTGTGATGCTGCATTATATATAAAACCGTGTGCATATATTAAATTTTGTCTCTCGAAAAACAAACAAACAAACAAAAAAACAAAGAGACTTTGTTGTTGCTAAGTTGTATATGACTTTTGCAACTCCATGGACGGTAGCCCTCCAGGCTCCTCTGTCCATGGGATTTCCCAGGCAAGAATACTGGAGTGGGTTGCCATTTCCTTCTCCAGAGGATTTTCCCAACCCAGGGGTCAACGCTATGTTTCCTGCATTGGCAGGAGGATTCTTTACCACTGAGCCACCAAGGATTTAGGGCCTTGGGTTCTGCATCCCATCTACTTTTCTGGTATTTATTTTAGTCAGTCCTTTTAATGCCCAGCTTTTGTTATTATTATCAAATATGTCTCATACTCGAATTTCTTTTTTTATATAAATTTATTTTAATTGGATGCTAATTACTTTACAATATTGTATTGGTTTTGCCATACATTGACATGAATCTGCCATGGGTGTACATGTGTTCCCCTTCCTGAACCCCCACCCCACCTCCCTCCCCATACTATCCCTCTGGGTCATCCGGGTGCACCAGCCCTGAGCATCCTGTCATACTCGAATTTCTATATCTTTCTCTATCAGTTCAGCTCAGTTCAGTCGCTCAGTCGTGCCCGACTCTTTGTGACCCCATGAATTGCAGTATACCAGGCCTCCCTGTACAACACCGGCTCCTGGAGTTCACTCAAACTCATGTTCATCGAGTCGGTGATATCATCCAACCATCTCATCCTCTGTCATCCCTTTCTCCTCCTGCCTCCAATCCCTCCCAGCATCCGAGTCTTTTCCAGTGAGTTAACTCTTTGCATGAGGTAGCCAAAGTATTGGAGTTTCAGCTTTAGCATAACTTCTTCCAAAGAACACAGAGGACTGATCTCCTTTAGAATGGACTGTTTGGATCTCATTGCAGTCCAAGCGACTCTCAAAAGTCTTATCCAACACCACAGTTCAAAAGCATCAACTCTTTGGCACTCAGCTTTCTTCACAGTCCAACTTTCACATCCATACATGACCACAGGAAAAACCATAGCCTTGATTAGATGGACCTTTGTTGGCAAAGTAACGTCTCTGCTTTTCAATATGCTATCTAGGTTGGTCATAACTTTCCTTCAAGGAGTATGCGTCTTTTAATTTCATGGCTGCAATCACCATCTGCAGTGATTTTGGAGCCCCAAAAAATACAGTCTGACACTCTTTCCACTGTTTGCCCATCTATTTCCCATGAAGTGATGGGACCAGATGCCATGATCTTTGTTTTCTGAATGTTGAGCTTTAAGCCAACTTTTCACCCCCCACTTTCACTTTCATCAAGAGGCTTTTCAGTTCCTCTTCACTTTCTGCCATAAGGGTGGTGTTATCTGCATATTTGAGGTTATTGATATTTCTTCTGGTAATCTGGATTCCAGCTTGTGCTTTTTCCAGCCCAGAGTTTCTCATGATGTACTCTGCATAGAAGTTAAACAAGCAGGGTGACAGTATACCACCTTGATGTACTCCTTTTCCTATTTGGAACCAGTCTGTTGTTCCATGTCCAGTTCTAACTATTGCTTCCTGACCTGCATATAGGTTTCTCAAGAGGCAGGTCAGGTGGTCTGGTATTCTCATCTCATTCAGAATTTCCCACAGTTTATTGTGATCCACACAGTCAAAGGCTTTGGCATAGTCAATAAAGCAGAAATAGATGTTTTTCTAGAACTCTCTTGCTTTTTCAATGATCCAGCAGATGTTGGCAATTTGATCTCTGGTTCCTCTGCCTTTTCTAAACCCAGCTTGAACATCTGAAAGTTCATGGTTCACGTATTGCTGAAGCCTGGCTTGGATAATTTTGAGCATTACTTTACTAGCGTGTGAGATGAGTGCAATTGTGCAATAGTTCTTTGACATTGCCTTTCTTTGGGATTGGAATGAAAACTGCCCTTTTCCAGTCCTGTGGCCACTGCTGAGTTTTCCAAATTTGGTGGCATATTGAGTGCAGCACTTTCACAGCATCATCTTTCTGGATTTGAAATAGCTCACCTGGAATGCCATCACCTCCACTAGCTTTGTTCATAGTGATGCTTTCTAAGGCCCACATTCCAGGATGTCTGGCTCTAGGTGAGTGATCACACCATCGTGATTATCTGGGTCATGAAGATGTTTTTTGTACAGTTCTGTGTATTCTTGCCACCTCTTCTTAATATCTTCTGCTTCTGTTAGGTCCATACAATTTCTGTCCTTTATCGAGCCCATCTTTGCATGAAATGTTCCCTTGATATCTGTAATTTTCTTGAAGATATCTCTAGTCTTTCCCATTCTGTTGTTTTCCTCTATTTCTTTGCATTGATCACTGAGGAAGGCTTTCTTATCTCTCCTTGCTATTGTTTGGAACTCTGCATTCAATGCCTATTTCTTTCCCTTTCTCCTCTGCTTTTTGCTTCTCTTCTTTTCACAGCTATTTGTAAGGCCTCCTCAGAGAGCCATTTTGCTTTTTTGCATTTCTTTTCCATGGGGATGGTCTTGATCCCTGTCTCCTTTACAATGTCATGAACCTCCATCCATAGTTCATCAGACACTCTATCAGATCTAGTCCCTTAAATCTATTTCTCACTTCCATTGTATAATCATAAGGAATTTGATTTAGGTCATACTTGAATGGTCTAGTGGTTTCCCCTACTTTCTTCAATTTAAGTCTGAATTTGTCAATAAGGAGTTCATGATCTGAGCCACAGTCAGCTCCTGGTCTTGTTTTTGCTGACTGTATAGAGCTTCTCCATCTTTGAATGCAAAGAATGTAATCAATCTGATATCAGTGTTGACCATCTGGTGATGTCCATGCGTAGAGTCTTCTCTTGTGTTATTGGAAGAGGGTGTTTGCTATGGCTTGGGATTTCCTCAAGGCCCACTTAATTTTTCCAGCTTTATTCCAGCCATTTCGTTTGAACTCCAAGCCATTTTTAATTTCTTTTATGGGATCTAGCTTGCTCTGATTTGTAGTTTATCGTCTGTGTTCCTGTCTAGCCATTTCCAAATTTGCACAGTGTTCTATGGTTGATCTTTTTGTCTTCTGTACCAGAGTGAGAGAAGAGGCCACATCTTACTCATTTTAGGAAACTTCATAATATCCTGTATGCAGCAGGTGTCTAATAAACAGTTTTAGGGTTGAACTGACCTTGTTGACTCTCATCCTGATTTTAGTGGAGATAACAGATGACAATCACGTCATAGTGATCCAAGAAGAAAGGACTTCACTCTCTTCTGGCAGAGAGCCACTTTTATTTTGTAACAAAGTACATGAACTGAGGTCTAAGTGTTATATGGTTCTTAAGACTATTTCCATGGACTTTGGAATAAAAAGCATATCAAATGCAAGATGTATGTCGTATTTTCTTTTAAAGATAGGGATTTCTAGTTAGTAAAAGACATGACTATATTGTGTAGAGAAGAGTATGTCTTCCAACAGTTTGTAAGCTGGCAGAGTCTGTTTAAAAAGAAAACATGGTAATTGTGAATAAAAATGAATTAAAATCTTTTAAATGCATGGCCCTATTCAACATCAATGAACTGTTTTAATTTGCTAGTTGGTATATTATGAGAGCTTGGTAACTTGTTCATCCCTTTAGTAGGTGTTGGAGAAGACTCTTGAGAGTCCCTTGGACTGCAAGGAGATCCAACCAGTCCATTCTGAAGGAGATCAGCCCTGGGATTTCTTTGGAAGGAATGATGCTGAAGCTGAAACTCCAGTACTTTGGCCACCTCATGTGAAGAGGTGACTCACTGGAAAAGACTCATGCTGGGAGGGATTGAGGGCAGGAGGAGAAGGGGACGATAGAGGATGAGATGGCTGGATGGCATCACTGACTCGATGGATGTGAGTCTGAGTGAACTCCGGGAGTTTGTGATGGAGAGGGAGGCCTGGAGTGCTGCGATTCATGGGATCACAGACAGTCGGATACAACTGAGCAACTGAACTGAACTGAACTGAACTTAATTGATGCAGGATGGAAATGCATTGGGGAGGGGAAGAAACAATTGGCTGGATGAGCAGAATAACATGTCTTTTGAAAGGAAGCATTCTTTTTAGTGGATGTTTATTTCAAATGATTATATCATACAGTGCATTCAAATAGGAAAAACAAACAGGAGCCCAGCTGCACTAATTCTATCAAAGTTATTTATATCAAAAGTATAATTAAAGACAGTGTTCTTAAATTAGGTTTTCTGAGAATCCATTTACAGGCAATGCAAGGCAATTTTTCTCTGTGGCATCTAGGCCATGATTGTAATCTGGGGGCAGTGTTAACTACTGCCAATTGGCCTCGGCATTTTGAAAATTAATTATTGTTTCAAAAGATGCTGAAACAGTTGCCTCCTGCTGCCTTGAAATGTTTAGGTCCACTCCATTAGAAGAGCCTGAGAGATAATTTGTGGAGGTGCCAAAGAATGATTATGCATAACCATTTACAAATGGCTTCTCTTATTCAGTAATACATTACGAGTACCTTGTGAAGAGTGATTCTACAACTGCCAACAGGAAGTGATGTTGTAGAAGCTGCTTTGTAAAAAAAAAAAAAAAGCCTCTATTATATTATATAAGAAGAATGCAGTAATGCCGTTTGCAGCAACATGGATGGATCTAGAAATTGTTACGCCAAGTCAGACAGAGAAGGAGAAATATCATATGACATCCCTTATGTGCAGAATCTAAAAAGATATGATATAAATGAACTTATTTACAGAACAGAAACAGACTCCAGACTTAGAAAACAAAATTATTGTTGTTGGAATGAAGGTAGAATGAAGGGATAGACATGAGATGGACATGAACACGCTGCAGTATTTAAAGTGGATAACCGACAATGACTTACTGTACAGCACAGGGAACCCTGCTCAATGTTATGTGCCAACCTGGATGGGAGGAGGGATTTGGGGGAGAATGGATACATGTATATGTATGGCTGAGTCCTTTCACTGTTCACCTGAAACTATCACAACAGCTATACTGTTAATCAGCTATACTCCAATATGAAATAGAAAATTAAAGGAAAATCTCAACCTCTCCCCCCACCCAAAATAAGCTTTCACTAATTTCAGCAGTAGTTCATGAATAATATGTTCAAAAATTAAGTATTAGAGGAAATATTAAACTGGCTGTAGGAAATACAACGGAGAAGGCAATGGCACCCCACTCCAGTACTCTTGCCTGGAAAATCCCATGGACGGAGGAGCCTGGTGGGCTGCAGTCCATGGGTTCGCTAAGAGTCGGGCACGACTAAGCGACTTCACTTTCGCTTTTCACTTTCATGCATTGGAGAAGGAAATGGAAACCCACTCCAGTGTTCTTGCCTGGAGAATCCCAGAGATGGAGGAGCCTGATGGGCTGCCGTCTATGGGGTCGCACAGAGTCAGACACGACTGAAGCGACTTAGCAGCAGCAGCAGGAAATACAAAGGGCTTGCCAGGTGGTTCAGCCCTGGGAAGTAAAGAACCGCCAACCAATGCAGAAAATGCAAGAAATCAGAGTTTGACCCCTGGGTCAGGAAGATTTCCTGGAGTAGAAAATGGCAATCCATTTCAGCATTTCTTGTCTGGAAAGTTCTATGGACAGAGAGGATCCTGGTGAGCTACAGGTCACTGGGTCCCAAAGATTTGGACATGACTAAGTGGCTGAGCACACACACACACACACACACAAGGAATACAAATAGTCCAAAAGCTGTCCAAAAGACTCCTTTTGTTGGTGAAATGATACTTAAAGGTTAAACATAAATTTAGAGAATTGCGAGCTCACCACTAGGTGTATCTTTCAAAGGTGACCTGATTTAACCCACACATGACATTGATTATTCCCTTTGTAATGTTCTCAGTAGGTGGTCATCAGGGGCCTGCTCAGCCAATAACAGGATTAACAGGCTCCTGAGAAAGTCCCTTGCATTTCTCTAAGTATATCTTCTGACTGTATCCTCCTACTATTACATTGAAGTCAGTTTCTCTGCAGTTTCCAGCACTAATTCTTGTTTTACCCTCCAAAGCAACATCAAATTTGATTAAATTCTGAGTCTCTCTTCTATATCAGGGTGCTTTTCCACTTATTGATCTTCACATATTCTGTATTCCTGCATCCTTGGTGCTCTTATGCAAGTTTAGCGTATACATATGCAGTTTTATATGTAAGTTTGGAGTATACATTTGGACCAGTGAGTAATTTTATTGGAAATAGCATCCTGATGATAAAATCTTGTAAAGAAAGGTTTTAGATGATGATGGGACTTCACAGTTTGATATGTAATCAATGAAGGTATTGATCAGGAGATAAAGATGATGACAACTTTTATAAAATTTGGACTATTGAAAATTGAGATTATAAAAATTCCATTTACAATAGCACCAAAACCATAAAGTATCTACGAAGTTGTCAGTGGGGCAGAATAAAGTCCAAAAATAGATTCACAAATATGATCAATTGATTTATATCAAAGGTGCCAAAGCAATTCGATGAAGAAAAGAATGTCTTTCAAACAAATGGTGAGGGAACAAATGGGTATGTACATGGAAGAAATGAAACTCAGTTCTTACCTTATAACATGTTAGAAAATTATGTAAAATTATTTATTCAAAACAGAAAAAAACTAAAGCTATGCCACTTTGAGAAGAAAATATGAAAAAAAAACTTTAAGTGGGAAAAGATTTTCTAGATGAGACTCAAAAAACACAAATCATGAAGTAAATTTTTGTTAAATTAGACTTTATATAAAAACTTCTGGGCTTCCCAGCTGGTGCTAGTGGCAAAGAACCTGCCTACAAGTTCAGGACATGCAAGAGATGTGGATTCGATCCCTGGGTCCTGGAAGATCCCCTGGAGGAGGGCTTGCCAACCCAGTCCAGTATTCTTGCCTGGAGAATCCCCATGGATAGAGGAGACTGGTGGGCTACAGTCCATAGGGTTGAAAGAGTCAGACACGACTGAAGTGACTTAGTACCCACACACTCATGCAAAAAAGTTTTGTTCTTAGAAAGGTTTTATAAAGAAAGAGAAAATTCAAAGTGCATATTGGATAAATTATGTACAGAATTCTTAGACTCTTATAACTCAAAAATAAACAAACAATAAAGATGGGCCAAAGATTTGATCAACCACTTACCAAAATAAATAAATAAATTAGTTTTCAATAAATATTTGAAAAGATGCTACCAAATCATTAATCAGCAGTGAAATGAACATTAAAGCACAAAGACAGGCCTCTAGATACCTATTAGAAGGGCTACAGTGAAAAATACTGACAATATCAAGTATGGGCAAGGATGTAAAGCAACAGGAACTTTTTTATATTTCTGGAGGAAATGTAAAAGGGAAAACCATTTGGTAATTTTATCTCTCCCCTCCCCATAATGTTAAATATGACCTAGCTATTCTACTTAAAAGTATTTACCCTAGGGAAATGAAATCACATGTCTCTCCCCTGCAAGATTTATACACTATTTTTACAGCAGTTTTATTCATAACAGACTCAAACTCAAACTGAACCTCCATTAACAGGTTAATGGATAAACAAAACATGGCATATTCATGCCTCAGAATAGTACTTGGCAATAAAAGAGGAAGAAAGTACTGATATAGTCAATAAGCCTAGTGAATAATTATGCTGAGTGAAAGAAGTCAGTTACAAGACTGTTTAATGTCAATGTTTGGCAAAAAACACTACAATGTTGTAAGGTAATTAGCCTCCAATTAAAATAAATAAATTAATATAAAAAAAGAAAGACTGTTTCCAGAACAGTCCCATTTACAAAGTGCCAACTAATCTTTGTGAAATAAAGCATATTAGTGGTTACTGAGAGCAGAGGGAAAAGGAGCAATTGATGAACTCCAGAGGAGTCTAAGACTCTGGGAATTTGATGGAAACATTCTGTATAATATCAAAACTCCTTTCATGGATTACAGCCTTGTGCTGAAGGGGTTTGTGTAATTCAGTGAAGCTATGAGTCATGTCACGCAGTACCACCCCAGACAGATGGCTCATAGTGAAGAGTTCTGACAAAACGTGGTCCACTGGAGGAGGAAATGACAACCCTCTCCAGTATTCTTACTCCCAGAATCCCATGAACAGTATGAAAAGGCAAAAGGATATAACACTGGAAGATGAGCCCCCAAGGTTGGAAGGTGTCCAGTGTGTTACTGTGGTAGACCAGAGGGCAATGATTAATAGCTCCAGAAAGAATGAAACAGCTGAGTCAGAGAAGAAATGACACTTGGTTTTGGATCTGTCTGGTGGTAAAAGTTAAGTCTACTGTAAAGAGCAATATTGCATAGGACCCTGGAATGTTCAGTCCATGAATCCAGGTAGATTGGGTGTGGTCAAGCAGGAGACGGCAAGATTGAATGCCACCATCTTAGGAACCAGTGAACTAAAATGGATGGGAATGGGCAAATTTAATTCACATGACCACTATATCTACTACTGTGAGTAAGAATCCCTTAGAAGAAAAGGAGTAGTCCTCAAAGTCAACAGAAGAGTCTGAAATGCAGTACTTGGGTGCAGCCTCAAAAATTACAGAATGATCTTGGTTCATTTCCATGTCAAATCATCCAACATCACAGTAACCCAAGTCTAGGCACCAACCACTGATGCCGAAGAAGCTGAAGTTGACTGGTTCTATGAAGATTTACAACATCTTCTAGAACTAACACCAAATATATATATATATGTCCTTTTCATCATAGGACATTGAAATGCAAAAGTAGAAAGTCAAGAGATAGCCAGAATAACAGGCAAGTTTGGCCTTGTACAAAATGAAGCAGGGCAAAGATTAACAGAATGTTGTCAAGAGAACATGCTGGTCATAGCAAACACCCATTTCCAACAACCCAAAAGATAACTCTACACATGTACATCACCAGATGGTCAATACTGAAATCAGATTATTATGTTGTTTGCAGCCTAGGTAGACAAACTCTGTACAGTCAGCAAAGGAACATCTGGAGCTGACTGTGGCTCAGATCGTATGCTCCCGATTGCAAAACTCAGGCTTAAATTGAAGATTTTAGGGAAAAATCAGCAAGCAATTCAGGTATGACCTAAGTCAAACCCCTTATGATTATGCAGTCGAAGTGATGAATAGATTCAAGTGATTAGACATGGTAGATGGAGGGCTTGAAGAACTATGGACAGAGGTTCATAGCATTGCACAGGAAGCAGTGGCCAAAACCATTCCAAAGAAAAGGAACCGCAAGAAGGCAAAGCGGTGGTCTGAGGCGGTCTTACAGATAGCTGAAGAAAGTAGAGAAGTGCAAGTCAAGGGGGAAAGGGAAAGATATACAGAATGTAGAGTTCCAGGGAAGAGCAAGGAGAGATAAGAAGGCCTTCCTAAGTGAACAGAGGGAAAAAATAGAATGGAAAGACTAAAGCTCTCTTCAAGAAAATTGGAGGGAATATTTCATGCAAGGATGTGCATGATAAAGAATAGAAAAGGTAAGGACCTAACAGAACCAAAGAGATTAAGAAGAGATGGCAAGAATACACAGAAGAACTATACAAAAAAGCTTTTAATGACATGGATAACCATGATGGTGTGATAACTCACCTAAAACAGGACATCCTGGAGTGTGAAATCAAGTGGGCCTTAGGAAGCATTACTGCAAACAAAGCTAGTGGAAGTGATGGAATTCTAGCTGTGCTATTTAAAATCCTGAAAAATGATGCTGGCAAAGTGCTGTTCTCAATATATCAGTAAATTTGGAAAACTTAGCAGTGACCATAGGACTGGAAAAGGTCAGTTTTCATTCCAATCACAAAGAAGGGCAATGCCAATGAATGTTCAAAGTACCATACAATTGCATTCATTTCACTTGCTAGTAAGGTTATGCTCAAAATCCTTCAAGCTAGGCTTCAGCCGTACATGAACTGAGAACTTCCAGATGTACAAGCTGGGTTTTCCAGAGACCGAGGAACCAGAGATCATATTGGCAATACCCAATGGATCATGGAGAAACCAAGGTAATTCCAGGAAAACACCTACTTGTGCTTCATTGACTATGCTAAAGCCTTAGTGTGGATCCCAACAAACTATGGAAAATTCTTATAGAGATCGGACTACCAGACCACCTTACCTGTCGCCTGAGAAACCTGTATGTGGGTCAAGAAGCAACGGTTAGAACCAAGCATGGAACTACTGACTGGTTCATAATTGGGAAAGGAGTACGTCAAGGCTGTATATTGTCACCCTGGAATCAAGATTGCAGGGAGAAATATGGACAGCCTCAGATATGCAGATTATATCTTTCAAATGGCAGAAAGTGAAGAGGAATTAGTCTCTTGATGAGGGTGAAAAAGGAGAGTGAAAAAGCTGTCTTGAAAATAAACATTAAAAAAACAAAGATCACGGCATCACATCCCATCACTTCATGACAAGTAAAAGTGGGAAAATTGAAAACAGTGACAGATGATCTTTTCTTGGGCTCCAAAATCACTACAGATGGCAACTGTAGTCATGAAATTAAAAGACTCATGCTCCTTGGAAGGAGAGTTATGACAAACCTAGATGGCAAATGAAAAAGGAGAGCGATCCCTTTGCTGACAAAGGTCCACATAGTCAAAAGTATGGTTTTTCCAGTAGTCAAGTGCAGATGTGCGAGCTGGACCATAAAGAAGGCTGAGTGCTGAATAATCGATGCTTTCCAATTGTGGTGATGGAGGAATCTTGAGAGTCCTTTGGACTGTAAAGAGCTCCAAGCAGTCATTCCTAAAAGAAATCAACCCTGAATATTCCTTGGAAGGACTGATGCTGAAGCTCTAATACTTTGACCAGTTGATGTGAAGAGCCAACTCACTGGGAAAGATTCTGATGCTGGAAAGAATTGAAGGCAAAAGGAGAAAGAGTGGCAGAGGATGAGATAGTTAGATAGTATCATGGACTCGATGGACATGAATTTGAACAAACTCTGGGAGATAGAAGAGGACAGAGAGTCCTTGTGTGCTACAGTCCATGGGATCACAAAAAGTTGGGCACAACAACTGAACAATAATGTGAAAACTCTGTGAATAGAGAAATGTAAAGGGATGCAGTCTATTGTTTCATTTGAGCTACAATAATATAAATTCAATTTAATTAGACAATTTAATTGTCTAATTTAAATAGACAATATTGGGGAAAATGAATTGTGGTGGGAAAATTGAGAACAGATTATAAAGGTAAGAATATTTCTTTGCTCAGTGTAAGACATTATTCATATCAGATATAGAGTATAAGAGGAACACACTTAAAAGCATGAGTCTTTTTAAAATAAATGGGGAAAAGAGATGAAGAGAAGGTTAAAAATAAGGAATAAGAGGAAAATTGTGAAGAAAAGGGAATTGGAAAGAAGAAAGCTGAGAATATAAAAAAGGAGCAGAGAAAAAGGGGAAAAAAGAACTAAAATAAACAACTCAGGTATCTATTGATATATGAATAGATAAGCAATATATGATCTATACATATAAAGGAATATGGTAAGCCTTAAAAAGGAAGGAGATTATGATATATTTTGCAACACAAATAAACCTTGAGAACATTATGCTGAATAAAATAAGCTAGTCAGCAAAAGACAAATATGGTTTGGTTCCACTTACATGAGACACTTATATGTAGTCAAATTCATAGAGGTAAAAAGTAGAATGGTGGTTACCAGGGGATGTGGAGAAGGGGAAAACATTGTTCAGTCGCTGTCATGTCCTACTCTTTGTGATCCTGTGGACTGCAGCATGCCAGGCTTCTCTGTCCTTCACTCTCTCTTAGAATTTGCTCAGATTCATATCCATTAAGTTGGTGATACTATCTAACCATCTCATCCTCTGCCACCTTCTCCTTTTGCCTTCAATCTTTCCCAGAATCAGGTTCTCTTCAAACGAGTGTGGCCCTTTGCATCCAGTGGCCAAAATATTGGAGCTCTAGCTTCAGCATCAGTTCTTCCAGAGAATATTCATGGTTGATTTCCTTTAGGATGGAGTGGTTGGATTTCCTTGCAGTCCAAGGGACTCTCAAGAGTCTTCTCCTACACCACAGTTCAAAAGCATCCATTCTTTGGCACTCACCTTTCTTTATGGTCCAACTCTCACATGCATACATAAATACTGGAAAAACTATAGCTTTAAATGTACAGACCTTTGTTGGCAAAGTGATGTCTTTACTTTTTAATATACTGTCTAGGTTTGTCATAACTTTGCTTCCAAGGAGCAAGTATCTTTATTATTATTATTATTTTTTTTTTGCTCTTAGTTTCATGGCTGCAGTCACCATCTGCAGTGATTTTTGGAGCCCAAGAAAATAAAGTCTGTCACTACTTCCACTTTTCCCCCATCTATTTGCCATGAAGTGCTGGGACTGGGTACTGTGATCTTAGTTCTTTGAATATTGATTTTCGAGACAGCTTTTTCACCCTCAGCAAGAGGCATTAGAGAGCTATCATCTGCATATCTGAGGTTGCTGGTATTTCTCTCAGCAGTTTTTAAAAATTAATTTAATTTGTTTATTCTTGGCTGTCCTGGCTCTTTGTTGTGGCAGGAACTTTTCTCTGCTTGTGGTGTACAGGGCTCCTATTGTGGTGGCTTCAATAAGATGCTGTGGAGCACAGGCTCTGGGCACATGGGCCTCAGGAGTTGTGGCTCCCGGATTCTGGAGTACAGGCTCCGTAGTTGTAGCACACAGGCTGAGTCACTCCAGGGCATGTGGGGTCTTCCTGGATCGGGAAAGGAACCTATGTCTCCTGCAATGGCAGGTGGGATTTTTACTGCTGAGCCAGCAGGGAAGCTTCTCTCCCAGCAATCTTGACTCCAGCTTGTGATTTATCCAGCCTACCATTTTGCATGATGTACTCTACATAGAAGTTAAATAAACAGGGTGGCAATAGACAGGCTTGTCTTATTCCTTTCCAAATTTTAAACCGTCAGTTGTTCCATATAAAGTTATAATGATTGCTTCTTGCCCTACATACAGGTTTCTCACCACATACAGGTTTCTCAGGAGACAGATAAGGTGATCTTATATTTCCATTTCTTTAAGAATTTCCCACAGTTTGTTGTGATCCACACAAAGTCTTTAGTGTAGTCAATGAAGCAAAAGTATATGATTTTCTGGAATTCCCTTGCTTTCTCTATGATCCAATGAATGTTGGCAGTTTGATTGTTGGTTCCTCTGCCTTGTCTAAAGCCAGCTTGTACATTTGGAAGTTTTTGGTTCACATACTGCTGAAGCCTAGCTTGAATAATTTTGAGCATAATCTTACTAGCATGAGAAATGAGCTCTACTGTATAGTAGTTTTTGAACATTCTTTGGCATTGCTCTTCTTCGGGATTGGAATGAAAACTGACTTTCTAGTTCTGTGCCACTGCTAAGTTTTTCAAATTTGCTGACATATTGAGTAGAGCACTTTAGCACTATTATCTTTTAGGATTTTAAATAACCCAGCTGGAATTCCATCACATCCACTGGCATTGTCTGTAGTAATACTTCCTAAGTCCCACTTGACTTCAGACTCCAGGAAGTCAAGTTCTAGGTGAGTGACCACACCATCATGATTATCTGAGTCATTGTTTTCATTCAGTCACTCAGTCGTGCCTGATTATCTGCAACTGCATGGATTGCAGGGAACCAGACTTCCCTGTCCTTCATCTTCTCCTGGAGCTTACTCAAATTCAAGTCCATTGATTCAGCAATGCTCTCTAACCAATTCATTCTCTGTTGCTCCCTTCTCCTCCTGCCCTCAATCTTTCCCAGAATCAGTGTCTTTTTCAAAGATTTGACTGTTAGCATCAGGTGACCAAAGTATTGGAGTTTCAACTTCAGCATCAGTCGTTCCAATGAATATTCAGGTTTGACTTCCTTTAGGATGGACTGGTTTGATCTCCTTGAAGTCCAAGGGACTCTCAAGAGTCTTCTCCAGCACCACAATTAGAAAGCATCGATTCTTTGGCATTCACCCTTCATTATTCTCTCTCATCCTTCGTCCACCTCTTTCATCCATACATGACTACTAGAAAAACCATAGCTTTGACTATATGGATCTTTGTCGGCAAAGTGATGTTTCTGCTTTTAAATAATATGCTGTTTAGGTTTGTCATAGCTTTAAATTTCCAAGGATCGAACATCTTTTAATTTTGTGGATGCAGTCATACTGAAGTGATTTTTGAGCCCAAGAAAATAAAGTTTGTCATGGTTTCCATTTCTTCCCCATCTATTTCCCATGAAGTAATGGGACCAGATGCCATGATCTTAGTTTTCTGAATGTTGACTTTTTAGCCAGCTTTTTCACTCTCCTCTTTCACCTTCATCAAGAGGTTTAGTTCCTCTGGGTTTTCTGCCATTAGGGTGGTTTCATATTTCTTCCAGCAGTCTTGATTCCAGCTGTATAGTTCTTCAGTGTACTCTTGACGCCTCTTTTTACTCTCTTCTGCTTCTGTCAGGTCCTTACCATTCTGTCCTTTATCATGTCCATCCTTGCATGAAATGTTCCCTTAATACCTCCAGTTTTCTTGAAGAGATCTCTAGTCTTTCCCATTGTATCGTTTTCCTCTATTTCTTTGCACTGTTCACTTAAAAAGGCTTTTTTATCTCTCTTTGCTACTCTCTGGACCTCTGCATTCAGTTGGGTATATCTTTTCCTTTATCCTTTGCCTTTTACTTCTCTTCTTTTCTTGGGCTTCCATGGTGGCTCAGATGGTGAAGAATCTGCCTGCAATTCAGGAGGCCCCGGTTTGACCCCTGGGTTTAGAAAATTGCCTGGAGGAGGAAGTGGCAATACATTCCAGTATTCTTGCTTGGAGAATTCCATGGACAGAGTAGCATCCCAGGTTATAGTCCATGGGTTCTCAAAGAGTCAGGCACAACTGAACAACTTTCACTTTTCTCTTCTTTTCTCAGCTATTTGTAAGGCATCCTCATATAACCACTTTGGTTTCTTGCATTTCTTTTTCTTTGGAATGGTTATGGTCATCACCTGCTGTGTAACGTTAAAAATCTCTGTCTACAGTTCTTCAGGCACCCTGTGTACCAAATCTACCCTCCTGAATCTATTCATCACATCCACTGTACAATCATAAAGGTTTGATTTGATTTAGGTCATATCCGAATGGCCTAGTGGTTTCCCTACTTTCTTCAACTTACACCTGAATTTTGCAATAAGGAGTTGATGATCTCAGCCACAGTCTGCTCCAGATCTTATTTTTGCTGACTGTATAGAGCTTTGTCATCTTTGGCTGCAAAGAATATAATTGATCTGATTTCAGTACTAGACATCTAGTGATGTCCTTGTGTAGAGTCATCTTTTATGTTGTTGGAAGAGGGCATTTGCTATCACCAGTTTGTTCTCTTAACAAAACTCTGTTAGCCTTTGCCCTGCTTCATTTTGTATTCCAATGGCATCTTGCCTGTTACTCCAGGTATCTCTTGACTGCCTACATTTGCATTCCAGTTCCCTGTGATGAAAAGGACATCTTTTCTTTTTTGATGTTACTTCTAGAAAGTCTTTTAGATCGTCACAGAACCATTCAATTTCCACTTCTTTGGCATCAAAGGCTTGGGGCATAGACTTAGTTTACTGGGATATTGTATGGTTTGACATGGAAATGATAAGATCATTCTGTCATTTTTGAGATTACATTTCTGAGTCTTTTGTTGACTATGAGAGCTACTCCCTTTCTTCTAAGGAATTCTTGCCTACAGTAGTAGATATAATGGACATCTGATTTAAATTTGCCTATTCCTGTCCATTTTAGTTCACTGATTCTTATGATGTCAATGTTCACCCTTGGCTCCTGCTTTACCTCTTCCAATTTACCTTGATTCATGGACCTAACATTCCAGATTCCTTTGCAATATTAGTTTTACAGCATCAGACTTTTACCACCAGACCCATCCACAACGGAGTGTCATTTCTGCTTTGGCCGAGCTGTTTCGTCTTTTTGGAACTATTAATAATTGTCCTCTGCTCTTCCTCAGTAGCATATTGGACACCTTCTGACCTGGGGGGCTAATATTCTGATGTCACATCTTTTTTCTTATCATACTGTTCATGGTGTTCTCATGCCAAGAATACTGAGTGGTTTGCCATTTCCTTCTCCAGTTGACTATGTTTTGTCAGAACTCAGCTATAACCAGTCCCTCTTGGTTGGCCCTGCATGGCATGACTTATAGTTTCCCTGAATTAAATAAGCTTCTTTGCAACAATGATGCTATGATTAGTAACGAGTCACAAAATTTGTTAAGCATTCTATACTTTATTGGGACTTCTCTAGTGACTCAGATGGTAAAGGTGAACCTGAGAAGGTAACTAATGTACACAGAGTTTCAATTCTGAAAGATGAATAGAGTTCTGGATACTGGTTGCACAACAAGGAGAATATTCTGAACACTACCGAACTGTACACTTACAGTTGGTTGACATAGCACAATTTTTGTGATGTGTATTTTAACTACAATTAAAAATGTTTAAAAATATAAAAGAAAATGGGACAAAGAGAAATGAGAGCAGCAAGATAAGATACATACCTTTGCATTCCTTTACACTAATAATGAGAAAGAAGAAAAAGAAATTAAGGAAACAATTCCATTCACCATTGCAACGAATAGAATAAAATACCTAGGAATATATCTACCTAAAGAAACTAAAGACCTATATATAGAAAACTATAAAACACTGATGAAAGAAATCAAAGAGGACACTAATAGATGGAGAAATATTCCATGTTCATGGATCGGAAGAATAAATATTGTGAAAATGAGCATACTACCCAAAGCAATCTACAAATTCAATGCAATCCCTATCAAACTACCAGCGGTATTTTTCACAGAACTAGAACAAATAATTTCAAGATTTATATGGAAATACAAAAAACCTCGAATAGCCAAAGCAATCTTGAGAAAGAAGAATGGAGCTGGAGGAATCAACTTGCCTGACTTCAAGCTCTACTACAAAGCCACAGTCATCAAGACAGTATGGTACTGGCACAAAGACAGAAATATAGATCAAT